>JAPYZK010003560.1:0-16931 GCA_030522785.1 Platygaster equestris
ATGTATGGATACCAAAAAATCTAGATCATTGGGTATATGAATGACTGAATCAACAGATCCAAATCCAATTGCGTACAGTAACCCACCGAAGGCTGTCCCTTCGAAGAGTGTCCTTTTGAATCTCATTTGCTCGACCGTGAGCTCGGATGTGGCGGTTTTCGAATGAGGCGATTAATTATTGCTCGCGTTCAGGTTACAAAGGCAGGGACGTACGTTGAAACATTCAAATTCCACGCTTATGAGTCACTGCGTTTCTGGGCTGTCCTCGAGGATACGGGCCTAGGCGCCGAAGAACGATTTATGATTGCCCGCATTTTTCTAAGCATAACGACCCTTGAATAACCTTTCACAGAGTATCCACAAGACTCTCGGAGAGTCAGCCTTCGGTGGGTTACTGTATGTAAATATCCGGTGATCCAGATCACCTGACATCTGAACGACTGAGTATCCAGAATCCAGATATGAAACCATGCATAGTCATATCTGGTCATATCTACTTCTCCAAGCTTGATTGTTTTTGTCAGTCAGATTTCACTGACTCGCAGTGGTCTCTTCAGGACTGACTATCATTAAAGTTCCACCATTTCAGATTTAGAAGACGAATACATTCCACACATGAAGTTTCGCTTCTGGGGAGCGTTATTTCAGAATCGATCGGACGCGTAATTCGTCCATAGATCTTGAATCATTGTTCTCGCCTGACTTCGGACGTCACGGAAAAACTGGAACGGTATTACCTCGGGGATCGAGGAAAAAAGGCGGTCTACAATGGATCCGCGAACGTTATTAAAACGTTGCCACAGCGCGATACGTCAACTGATAAGGAACGCGCCATTCGTCACTCGTTTGTACTCCTCCAATCTCACGGGATGTTTTATCGCCGAGAGCGCGATAAAGCATTGTCCGTTTATTCGTCTCGAAATAGGAGCCGCCGCGGTTACGTACAGCGACTCCTGGGAACACCCTCTCCTCCCCCCCCCCCCCCCCATCCCCCTTGGCCGGTCAGTTTATTAGCGCGATTCAATGTTATCTAGCTTTTCCAATCATCCCCGAAATCGAGAAAGCCCGGGGCGGTGATTCATTTCTCATTTGTTTACGACGAGCCGTGTAAACAAGTTCCACGTCAATTAGGTCTCCGGTGTTATACAGTCACCACTATCAATTAATGGCTACTTGGGTGTCTTTTACTCTAATGAACAGGTCTATTGGAGTGGGAGAGGCATTGTTGATCAAAGTGGCGGAAAATTATGCAACCAGGTATTTTGAGTTGCTGTTTTCGAAGTGATGAATTTGTTGGACTTGTTCAAACTGAGAAAGACATTCGGATGTGAGCTTAATTTATGTTTGTCGTCGGATAAGTAAGTGTTAGACTTCAATATAATCTAGGAAAAAGAAAGCAATGAACGTGAATTTCCAAAATGAGTGACTTCAAAGTCTTGAATCTTTCATGATACACGCGAGGATGTTAAAAAATTTGTAAGATAACAAAAAGTATATAATATACGAGGCAGTTCGGATGTGTCGAACGGAGGGGAAGAAAATCCGGGCTAAATAAAACAGCGGGCGGCGAGACTTAAGTCCCATCTTCCGGAATCGCCGGGGCGAAAGAACACTCGTCGCGTGTAGTTCGATTTAATAGAAATCGAAGTGGCCTTAAGGTGATTCCCGCCGATCGATCTCCTGCCCTCGCCCGTTTCAATTGAGATCTTTCGACAACGCCCGGTCTCGCAACGCTCCCCTAAACAATCTCCTTAATGCGCATTTCCCGCGATGCTCCGGGCGAGTCCTGTAAGACTCCCTATCCATCTCCACCGATAAACCTTGTCATCATAATTAAACTTAAGCACCCATGAATAAATCGTTCTCGAAAGCGTGCAATTTCGGGAAAAATTGCGTCAAAGATTCAAAATGGATAGAATTTTGAGTAGTTCGACAGTAGCTCAGATTTTAGGTCCTAATACACATTGTTCGCCCGGGACTTGACTCTGTGGAGGATTTTGGGTAATTTCTCGTGAGGATTCACGATGAATTAATTACGATTAGTGGAGAGTGTGAATAGACTGATGTTTTTTCATGAGAGATAAGTTGCTTGATTAAGAGTTACGTGATTTCTGAAGTAACAAAAAAAATTTACAACTAGAGCTTCCTAAAATGAATGTTGCGCGGAAATTAAAATACAACATGGCGACCAGCGCATGGCGCCAAATTCAAATTCGATAATCTTAGAATTCCTTTACTGTGAAAAATCATAGTTTTTAAACCATTAGGGGTAGTGAATACACATATACACATAAAACTACATTTTTCTCATACATTCTTATTAAAAGGGAAAACCTGTTCCACCCATTTTTTTTCAAAATGGCTAATGAACCATCGACTATTCAGTCCCGCAAATCGAGTTCTAACTTACTTCCGGTACGCAATTCAAATTTCGAGTCTCATCCCACAATGATCATTTTGACTCTACCAACCCATTGCGTGAAATTACGCCACTGCCCTGGACAATGGTCAATACCTCCCTCGAACAAAAAAGGCTCTCATTTTCCGCAGCAAATACTCTCGGAAAATCCACGACCCGCATTTTTGCACGTAGCGCGATTTTCTGCAGCAGCGGGGTGCGCTAATCCAGAAGTGAGAGAAGACGGGCCGAGAGGGGGTTGGGGAAGGGTAGGGGAGAGCTAAAGAGACTACCCGGGTTGACACACAATGTGTCCCCACCATGTTGGCAATTTCCTCCAATCAGTGGGGGGTGACGACCGCCTCTAGGAACGCCCTTTGGGCTTCCTACACGGGGTCACACATACACACATACACACACACTCGTCCGTTGACGGTTGAGTCCGTTCTTTTTCTCTCTCTCTCTCTCCTTCTTTCTTTTACTGCGTTTGTGCATATCGGTATCTCTTTCTTTCTCATCTTCTCCGACAGCTCCGTTTGCATTATGACGCTTGATGCTGCAAAAACTCGCCAGTGGCGCACTTTCCACCGAGAAATCAGTGAAATTTCTGGTTACTTATTGGTTGCTCATCGAGTCACGTGGCTTTGTTTGAGTTCCACTGATTTTTAGTGCGGCGCACTTTTCACTGGTAATTCGCGGAATTCCGCCAAAACGAATTAAAAATATGAGTTGAAAATTTTCCATGGAAAAAAAAGTTTTCCACTGATTCAAGATAAGAAATACGGAAATTGACAATTTCTTTTGGTAAAATTCACTGTCATAATCAGTGACATATATTCCACTGTTTGAAGTAGTTGTGTTTAAAAATTCCTTAGGAGATGGCATAACTGCTGGGAAATAGTATACAATCACTGAGGAAACAGCGAAAATCCACTGATTCTCTCAGTGGCTCATTCACCGGAAACGAGTATTTTTGCACTGTTTCGGGTTCGGGAAACATTGTCCCGCGGCTGATTCGCGGCTCTGATAAAAGCGTGTCGTGAAAATTCGGTCGAGCCGTGTCGGCGGGGAAGCGGCGCTATGTTGGCGCAGGGTAAATATTAATTAGCGAGCCGCGTTTCTGTTCATTTCGTTCGGGGGGCTTTCCGACGCGTGCGGCAACGGTGTTGACGCGAATAAACACATTTCGCCGAGTCCGCTCACACCTCCTGGTTTTCGCCAAATAATTGAATATTCCGAGGCCGTTTTCGGGCTTTCAAAGCCGCCGCCTTTTCTTTATTTTCGAGGCACGCGCGCGACCCGCGCACGAATAACATCGATTTCGGGACGTCTCCTTTTTCATAACCTCTTTGCATGCGAGACGGCGTTCTGAGCAACGCACGGGTTATGGGCTCGCTGGTTTACTCACACATTCTGTATACGTGAAGGTTTTTTCGTTTATGGAGGGTTTTAAAACATAGAAAATGGTAGATTTTGCCACTAGTGGGGTGATAATCTTTTAAGATTGACAAATGTGTATTACATTTTTCAATTTCCAGAGCTGCAATTCTACAAAGAATTTTAGTTGGCCATATTTGATTAGAAAAAACATGTTGTTTATACTCACAATGGCAGGAAAGTCTTCTAAGTGTAAAATTTGCAAAAATAGTTTCGATTCATCGACTTATGTAATTTACAAGGTCATATACGTACTCACACTGGTGAAAAACCGCACGAGTGTAAGATTTGAAAATATTATTTCAGCGGCTTATCAAATTTTGAAAGACATGAACGTACTCACACTGGCAGAAAACCCTTTAATTTAGAAGATCGCAAAAAAATTTCAACCGACTCATTCAATTTGAAGAGTCATATAGGACTCACACTGGCGAAAAACCACACGAGTGTATAATGTAAGATTTGAAAAAATAGTTTCAGCGGCTTATCAAATTTTGAAAGACTTGTGCGTACTCACACTGTTAGAAAACCCTTCAAGTTAGAAGTTTGCAAAAAAAGTTCCATCGACTCATTTAATTCAAAAAGTCATATTATACGTACTCACGCTGGCGAAAAACCGCACGAGTGTAAAATTTGAAACAATAATTTCAGCGACTTATCGAATTTTAAAAGACATGTGCGTACTCATACTGGCAGAAAACCCTTTAATTTAGAAGATCGCCAAAAAATTCCAATTGACTCACTCAATTTGAAGAGTCATATGCGTACTCACACTGACGAAAAACCGCACTAGTTTAAAATTTCAAAAAATAGTTTCAGCGACTTATCAAATTTTGAAAGACATATACGTACTCATACTGGCAGAAAACCCTTTAGGCTAGAAGTTTGAAAAAAATTTTCCATCGACTCATTCAATTCAAAAAGTCATATACGTAGTCACACTGGCAAAAAACCGCATGAGTGTAAAACTCGTAAAAATAGTTTCAGCGAATCATCAAATTTAAAAATCCAAACTCATATCATCAAAACTATCAGAAATGTCCCCATGATATATTTCTACTCGATGTAACTATCATAAGTCTCTACCCGCCCCCCTCCAGAAAATTCTCTACTCCCACTCCTGCCATTGAAAACGGTTTCCCATTCGCATACACTGCACATTTTCCTGGAAAATGGCAATTTTCCATCTGGCAGGGCGTTGGAAAATCAATGATTTCAAGGAGCAATCGAAGAGGGGCAATTGATATTTGAGGCTGAAAAAAGGGCCGTAACGCGCTCGCTCCCCGAGCGTCATTTGCTTTTTAACGAGCCCGCGGTGACTTATCGTATTCCGAATCCCTTCATTAACGATCGTTAAATCCGCGGAAGCTTATAGCGAGCGCTGTTCGCGCTTTAATGACCCGGCCTGCGGTACCGGCGGTAATAAACTTTTATCGCGCGATGAAAAGGGAACATATCCATTGACTCGGCGTTGCAACTCTAACTTGATAAGTAATGGGACCAAAATTGCGAGAGCAACAATAATCGCGCTGGCCATTTTTCCCCCCGGCGAATTCCGAGGATTGTCTGTATGACTGAGCAAAGATATTTCTATTCTCGCGTTGTTAAAACTCCATTTCGTTAGGTCTTATTACGACTTATTACGGATTTTTATTGTATTTTGAGGACTTGTATCGAGGGTTTACTGTATTTTAAGGTCGTGAATCGATAGTTGACTGTATTAGGAGCATTTTAGAGTGTTGACTGTGCCCGAAGTTCTTGTTTCGACATTTTATTTAGTTTTAATTACTTATTTTGAAGGTTTACTGTATTTAAACGGCTTATTGAGAAAGTTGATCGTATTTGAGGGATTTATACAGAGAATTTATTGTATTTAAAGAACTTTGAGGACGTAAATCGATAGTTAAGTGTATTTTGAGCATTTTTATTGGTATTTGATTGTCGTTGAAGAATTTGAAGGCTTGATGCTCTAAAGACTCATTTAGAGTGTTCATTGTGTTGTAACTCTTATTTCAACAATCTACCACATTTTAGTGACTTATTCTGGAGGTTAACTGTATGTCAGAACTGATCGCAAGACTTGACAGTAATATAACTATAATTTCGAAGTTGACTGTATTTAAATGACTTATTTCGAGACAAAGGACTTGTTTCGTGACTGACGTGTTAAAATATAACCCAGCTCTAGAATTGATTGCACAGGAATGGACTTATTCCGAAAATTGACTGTATTAGAGTACTCATTCTCAGAGTTGACTGTCGATGAAGATCTTGAATTTAGATTCGATTGCATTTAAGGACTCATATCATAACAGTCGTTGCCCGTATTTTAACTACACGTGCCCAAAGTTGAAGAGCTTAATTGTCAAGACTTGACTGTATTTTGTGCATTTATATCGAGATTCAACTGAATTCGAAGGACTAGCATAGACAGTTTATTACAATATTTTAAGGACTTATACCGGGAGGTCGATGTTAATTGAAGGCAATGCCTGTATTTTGTAGACTAATTCGAAGTTTACTGTAATTGGGAAATATATTCCGACAGAAACGACACACTTTGAAATGTTCACAGAGTTTAATTCAAGACTCAGATGTATCTAGAGGACTTTATTGTATTTGGTGGACCTAATTATGGAAGTTGACTGTATTTTATAGTACATATTTCCATCAGAGTTGGCCATAACTGGATGATTTAATCTATAGATTTGACTGTATTTGAAGGAGGGAAAGAACAAGATTCCGATATTTCAATAAGGCTCATCTCTTCATGCTTCCAGGTAGTAAAATAAGCTTTATTGAAATGTCATCAGTTAGCACCTTGTGCTTTTTACCCCTTCATTTAAGGACCCAAATCAGCAGTCACCTCTATTCAAACCACACATATCAAACATTGACTCAATTTGAAGTACTTGAGTCGAGACTTGACTGTATTTGAAGCATTTGTATCGGGATTTAAATGTATCCACAGAATTACTAGAGACTGTACTATATTTCGAGGACTTGTATCGAAAGTTCAGTGTTTACGAAGAGTTGTGACTGTATTTTGAAGACTTATTATAAGTGTTGACTGAACAGAAAAATAGTTACTCATTTCGACAGTTATGTTTGACTGACTTATTCTATAAGTTCATTGTATCCTCAGAGCTTAATTATCATTCAAAGGATTTATTTTTTGACTCTACTGTATTTGATAGACCTAATTCAAGAGTGAATTGTATTATGATCAGGGATGTGAGGCCGTAAGTTTACCGATTAAATTTACCATTAAATTACCGGTCATAACCGTCAGTTACGGCGAGAACATTTTTTTAAATTTTGCAGACGGTCAGTTTACCTTACCATTCAGAATTATTCTGACGTTCAAATTAAAAAACAGATTTATGACTGGAAAAAAATGTGCAATCCGTTTGGCAAGAATTTTTCCCAGCAAAATTTTTTTACACTTCTTCTATTGCTGTTCCTTGAGCGGTAGATTTTAACGACTCGCAATTATTTTGAATCTCGATTATAGTGTAATTAAATGCAATGAAACTAAAAGTTTGTTTCATAACACACTTGAAGTGCGTGAGCTGTTTAAACACGCTTGTCACGTGTTAAACACACTTGAAGTAGGTAAATTTACACTTGAATTTGCAGAATACTAAAAATATTATCTTACGCTACAGAAATCGCAAAAGTGTAGCTTAATGTAAATGCCGAAAAATCCGTATGTGATTATGAAAGAGTTGTATCAACTTCTTCACAGAAATGTGTTTTGGAATTCAAATATTTTTCCTCCCTTATCGAAAATCCTCAAAAACTGTATTGATTATGTGAACCACTCCATTAAATCAATATTTGATCACTCAAATTCCAATTTTCCAATCAAAAAAATTGCGCGTAGACTTGAAGTTCGATGTTTTAACACATCGTGTGAATATCGATGAGCAAAATCGCTTGTCAAGTTGACATCCATTCTTGAACTGCGATTTCCAAGGTTTTTATTGCAAACCCCTTATTGTCAGTCTCCATACTCGGGTTTGAAAATACATTCCTAAATTTGAATATAGAATATATTTTGCACGAAGTATCCCAAAAGCGCACAAATCGCTTATCAGCAGCCCAAAAGCGCACAAAATGGCTGGCCCCCAAAAGCGCACATTTCACCCTCGGAGATTCGAAAGTATGAGCACCACTGTTTGTCGTATTTTAGAAATATGTGCGATTTTATGCCGTAATTTCTGACCGAAAACAAGTTCTGACGGTAAAATGGAATTGGAGAATCTTGGAATTTGACCGTCAGTTACGGTAAAACCGTCAGTAATTATCATGACCTGACCGATTTTGTTTAAAAACCGGTAAACTCACATCCCTGATTATCATACATTTTTTCAGTAGGACTCGAATATAGATCCAAGTGTCTCCAAGAACTTATAGGGGCTGTCCATATAGAATGTCACACAATTGAAAAGAGACAGATATAGTTACAGTATCCAAACTTGTCAGTTTTGAAAGGACTTAAATCGAGATCCCGGTGTATTTAAAGCATTTATATCAGAATTCAACTGTATAATTGAAAGGTTCACTATATTTTGAACTCTATCGAAAGTTGACTGTATTGTAAATAACCCTACTCCAACATATCCAAACTTGATTTCATGTTGAAGGTTTAAGGATATTCCAGATTAATCCGTCGGTAAGGTAGGGATTTACATATTTTTTTAAAATAGATTTTGGGAGCATTATTTTCGTAAAAATGACCTCAGCGACAAACTAGTTACTCAAACGCATCCACCAGATGCAAAAAAAATGAAAATTTATCATGAATTATGACCCTCAGATTATGATTAATTTCGATTTTTTTCGCATTCAGTGAATGCGTTTGAGTACCTAGATTGTCCGTGAGATCATTTTTAGCAAAATAATGTTTCCAAAATTTATTAAAAATAAAATACGATGCAAATCCCTACCTTACCGACGGAACAATCCAAAATATCCTTAAATCAAGGCTAAACTGTATTAGAAGAATCAAGCGCATCTCACAGGACTTATTCCGAAAATTGCAAATCTCTTCCATTTTTTCATCTACTTCCTAAAACATTTCGCAACAAAAACACATAAAAACCATACACAGAGTACGTTTTCTCCGCGCCTCCCAAAGACTCATAACTGTTTTGTTCCCCATTCTCGTTAGGTGATACACGAGCATTGAAGCATCTCCGTCTTGTTACCAACAAAAAAGCAAGAAAAAAAGGCCATTCTGAATAATCTCATGAAAGACGCGCGGCAAAGTATCTTTTTCCCCTTCGCACTCGAGTTAATGAAAAAGCTCATTGTGGGGACGTGGATAGCGGAGTCGTCGGGCTAATTATTCTTTCATTCGCGGTTTTTGTTTATTCCTCGGCCGGGAAATACAAGGATAAGGTGAAAAATGTTGGAGGAGAGGCGAGAAGAAAATGCTAGGTCTTTGTGCCCGCGGTAATGTTGTCCCACTTTTGGGGACGGTCTCGCGAGAGCGGCTAAAAGACATGTCGCGGTTTCAAGATGTCGCGCCGGCTTATCCCGAACAAACGACGAAGAGGAGCCGCAAGCTTGTCGGCCTCACGCTTCGGTGGTGAACGTCTGAGGGATGCCACCGCTTTTTTTTTTTTTTATTATACCTCAACTCCCTTCTCTCGCGTCGCTTTCTTTTCTGTCACGTCTTTATTTATGACTGACTCGTGTGACGATCGAGATCGGGATCATCAAAACTGCAAAGATTCACGCCGGAGACAAGATCGGCGTTGCCGGATTATAGTGCACTCGGACAGTGGACGATATGAAGCGTTTTACTGTAGATTGATTTTGTGGTGATGGTAATGAGGTTAGTTTCGGCAGAACTTCCTTTTTTTCGAGTATAATTCGGTGTATTTTTCGCCCTCTCGCTGTTTTTATCTCCGTCTCCGATTTGTCGTGGAAGCGAGGTTCATTCACAACCGAGAAATGCCCCGGGGCCAAAAGGCAGTCCGTGGTGCCAGCGGTGGCCGTCGGTTTCACGGATAATCGTCGCTCAATTTCGCATTTTGACGCGGGGCGCGCCGTGACGAGTCCCTTACCCGGGGCCATTTACTTACCCGAGGAGAGCGCATTCCATCGAATTCTCATTTCGACGTTGAGTGAGACAAAAAACGTACTCTAAGAGCGTGGAAGTGCCTCGCGCTTTGAAAGCAAACATTATTAAACGATTGAATCCATTCTTTTGTGGTCCGAGTGATGTCCTTGCTATGAAAGTCCTTATCATCAGAACCTGTAGCTTTTTTTCGTGAGCCTCGTGCTCTGGAAGCATGGATTATGGAGTGAGATAATCATGGGATATGCATGCCTTGCGCAAAGAAAAGTATGGTTGCCTCGTCCATATAAATAGTAACATTTGCGCCAATCATGATGTCTGTGGTTTGTAGAACCATAGATATGGTCCTACCAATCATAAATATGGTCGTACCAATCATAGGTATGGTTGTACCAACCATAGATATAATTGTACAAGCTACAGATATGGTTGGCGCAAATGTTACTAAAGGGGGCTCGGTATCTAACAGACATGTCTCGAACAGAATCTCTTCGGGTCCAACAGAAATGTCAAACAGGTAGAAAAGCAATTAATCAACGCAGTTTCGTCTCCGGAAAAATGCTGCGTCACTCAACGCCTTCAAAAAAACAACAATCCCCAATACTACGTCACATGAATTTACATTTGAATTCCAAATTGCTAAAAATTGTGTTCTCAAAATTATGGAAATCAAAATCAAAATCCGGGAAAATTACCAGCATCGTTCTGTCTATTCAGCTCGACGTCACGCTTCATTATCAGAGTTCCCTCTGTCTAACAGATACTTGTGTCTAAAAGAAAAATTTTGGGCAAAAAATTCTGTTAGATACCGAGCCTCCTGTATTTATATGGTTGAAGCAACCATACTGTTCTCTCCGACTACGTTTCACATAGGTATGGTACCAACCATAAGTATGATTGCATCAACCATATAAATGGTTGGTTAGTACAATCATATTATTATTATAAGGTTTTACCAACCATATATATCACTTGACCCAATGCTACAAAAGTTCGTGTTTTTATGCTTTTAAAGCAAATTTTTTCCAACCTAATACTACGAATGACTCGACCTAACCTAACCTAACCTGACTTAAACGTATGCTCGCTGAAAGCACGTTCTGGATGAATTTAACCATTCGGCAATCATTACTGATGGTTTTTGAACAATTATTGGGTTTTCGTAAAATTTGTTTGGATTTTCATTGTACGCTTTGAAATTTTTTCATAAAATTCGCTCGTATGTTTACAATGAAGTTCGACGAAAGTTGAGCCGAGTGTTCAAACGGCAAACTTTTCCGAAGTTAGAGAATCGAGTTTCCGTTACACACTTGATGGAGCGAGATAATCAATATTTTTCTTGTTTCTGGGATTTATGAAGTTGGGTGAAGAAAGAAGATTTTGTGAGGAGGTAGAAGGTATATGTTTATGGATTTGATTTATGTACTTTGAGGTTAAGTTTTGCAGATTTGAGATCTGAGTTTGGTGTAATAGAATTTTTGGTAATTTTAAAAACTAATGAGCACTTTTACGATATTTCAAGTTGTTTTAGGGAAATCCTACACAGAAAAGTCGATTTGGTACAGCCAAGTAAACGTTTGGTAAAAATAGAAATTTTTCTTTCGACTATATCGAATTTTGGTTAGCTGTACCAAATTTAACTTGAGCTTAAATGATTGTTTGTTTGAGTATATGTACGGAAACAAAAATTAATCTTAGCTCAAGTCAAATTTGGTACAGCTAACCAAAATTTGGTACAGTCAAATGAAAAATTTCTTGTGTCCTATTTTTACCAAACGTTTATTTGGCTGCTATTTTTACCAAACGTTTATTTGGCTGTACCAAATCGACTTTTGTGTGTATCCATCAGAATAGAAAATTGTTCAAAATCTTCTTTTTTAGGAATGATGGAGAAATTTTTCACGACTTCGAATTTCATGAATATGAGATGTTTCAAGACATTTTTTTTTCGCAGTTTTCTAAAAGTCTTTCGAAGTTTCGACCTTTTTTGAGAATATTTTGGAAATATAAAAATTTTTGTTAATTTTTGCATCATTTAAGTATTTTTTCAGAAGTTAGGGAATTCATTTGAATTAGAAATTTAGAAAATATTCGGTTAGGTTACCCTGCGATGTATAATATTCCATGGAGTATTTGAATATTTTTGAAAATTTTCCGAAATTTTTTTACACTGTCGGTCGATTTTCGAAAATACTTCCCTCTCGCAATTCTTCCGAATGTGATGACTCCTCAAGTGTCCTGGAAATGGTTCGGAAATTGTAAAATTTTTCGAATATTCTGAGACCTTCTAATCTTTGTACTTCTCGCTACTGAAAAAGAATTCTGATTTTAATTTCACTATTTTACAGTGCTATTCATAACATCATACAAAAATTAAGAATAAAATTAAAGATCTTTGTTAAGGATAATAAATTTTGAAATACTGCAATTTAGGGATTATATGGAACATCAAGTGCATATTCTACTCACGGGTTATTACCTGGTGTAATAATCGCACGTGCTTTCCAATTTTCGCGAAGATTCAAGGAAACGCGAGCTGAAGACGACGGTTTTATGCGCTACTGCTCGGGCGCCCCGCAGGGCTTAGTTTTCGATTAGCCATTTTCGAGTCTGGTACTCGACTCGCATTTGCATGCAACCTATAAGTACCCACATTATCGTGGTTATTATGGTCAGACGTATTACCATAACGATTTCTGCGTTACTCGCCTTCTTAAGGCTACGTGTACGTATACGTATGCGCCTTCGTTTCGGGCCGTCCCGCAATGGGTGGTTCTCCATTAACGGGACCAATTTAGCCTTTACAATTTACACTTTTTTCTCCTGAGTTTATTGCTTAATTAGGTTCGATCCAACTTGCGAAGTATTTTTCCAACGAACTCGACTTTTCCTCGATTGCCAATGGATTTTCATTATGGACTTGTGTCTGTCGAATTCCGAACAATATTTTTTTCCACATTTTCGAAAAAATTCCAAACATCGAGCTTCAAGCGTTCACACGTTACATAAAACTATAAGAAAGTGGCAGATTGCAAAAAAAGCCAAATTTCAAGGTTTAAGTTATCCGCACATCCCAGAAAACGGTAAAAAAGTGGCAAAGTTTCGAGGTTCAAGTGTATACGCATGGATAAGCAGTGGAGGATGATGAATGGATAAGAGCGCGACGAAATCGGCATTATTAAGGGTTACGCGCGTGTTTTCGAAAAGCCATAAAGTCGCGGTAGCCGTTGGTCTCGGGCGCGGAACGACGCGATACGTAACAGGGCCGACAAAACGCTTTATCGCGCGCGCAGGACGCGGCGCGATGAAAGGCCGCCGCTTATCCACGGGGTGTCCCGTTTTTTATCTCCGGCCTAAAGGATTCCCGTGTTTCCTCTCCGGCTAAATCTTATTTATGTGCTCTCCTTGCCGGCTACCGATTAAATCGGCATCTCCGCGCTTTCGTCCTCGCCACAGCTCTTTATCTCCCCCTCCCCTTACCGCCGAAGAAATTCGCGAAATCCGAAAAAAAATCTCGAAATACTCCTATTTTGAATATTTAAGGAATACGCTCTGTACGTATCTTTGAAAATCGACTCGTAGCCCTCTACCGGGCGTGGGAGCGTTATACTGGGTGCATTATTGTTTTGAAACTGCCCATAAACGTCAATGTAAAAACGTGGTGCAATATTATTGATTTATCGCCGAATTCGATGTAATATGTTTTGTTATTAATTCGGTATAATGTATTCTGTTGAAAATCGGGGAAAATAATAAAGCTTTCACGGCTTTCCAAATTTTATAACTTACATTGCAGTGTTTTTGGACTTGTCTAACTTTTAAAGAAATAAAATTCATCAATTTTTTGTGGGAAATTCGTTGATAAACCAAATTTATGACATTTGTACTGCCTTTTTGATAATGTTCAATTCGTATTTTGTTAGAATCGCTTATTTTTTGTAAAAAATTCGTTAATAACAAATTGTTTCGAGCAATTTGTGTAGGGCATATTAATGAGAAAGTTTTTAAGTTTTCAGCTGATTTACTTTAAATTGTTGGTGAAACTTTTTTTATAACAAATTCATTGCTGTTTTGATAAAGTTCAATTCCGATTGTTGAAATGGCTTATTTTTTGTCGATTCGTTAATAACGAATTGTTTAGAGCAATTTGTTCAGAAAATATTTATTAGAAATTTCTTGATTTTCTGGCTAATTTGAATTATTGTATGAATAATGCATTTTTACTCAAAATTATTTTATAACAAATTCATTGCTGTTTAGGTATTCCTAAAAAAAATTATTTTTTTTCCAGGGAGTAATTATAATTCGTATTGTCAATTAAATAATGAATCAACAATATTTTCAACTATTAAATAAACAATATGTCCATAAAAAAGCTTTGTCAATAAAACAGTTAGCAATTTCAATTATTTGAATCGATAATTTTCAGTGTTCATAATACTCGAATTTTTATAAATAGTTTTTCAAATTTGAAAATATCAATTTTACAATCTCTGGATTTATCCATTTCTTAAAATTTCAACTAAAAATCAAACAATCTAGAACTCGCAAATTTTTAATATTCAAAAGTCGATTTCACACGTTTTGAAATAAAATTTTTAAATTTTTGAACTGTTGCAATTCGCATTTATACATTTTTTTTATTTTGTTGAACTAGGTACGCATACAAGAATTATGCAAAGTTCCGAAAATTTTAAAAATTTCATGAAAATAGAAACGTTTTCAAGAAATTGAGAATAATTAATTGACTTCAAAATATTCTAAAAATCTTTCAAGTGCTAAAAGTTCCGAAGAAATTCCAAAAATTTGGAGATTGTTAAATATTTCGAATGAGTCACACAAAACTAGTAAGTATAATATTTTTTGAAGAATTTGAATATCGAAATTCGCAAAATTGGTTATTTTCTCCATTCATTTAAATGAGAAAAATTTTCCATTCGAAAATCAAGTTTAAAATTCTGGAATTCCTCTATCATATGAAGATTTGGGTTCGAATCAGAAAGAATCGTAAATTCCTAATAACAAAATTCGACTAGAAAATATTCTGCTTTTCTTCAAATTCGTTTCGCTCTTTCCATATAGTGTTCCGTCGTCGAAAAAAATATAAATATATTGTAAAAACCAAAAAATATAGCGTTTCATTGCCGGAACCCTATGTTTCGACAATGCAAATGTCTACTGCTTATGCACTCAGTAGCGCTTTTTTTCTCACCAGACGGCGCCAGGAGAAATACGTACAGAGCATGGAGAACTGGAAACCAGTTCATGTTCCAGTTCCAGTTCTTCATGGTACAGAGCCTATTCATTCGTCAAACTTCCCAAATCTCTCAAGTTCGGAAATCGTGAAACCACTTGAAAAATACCGACGAAAGATCGTTATCGTTGACCGAATCGGTATCGACAAACTGCCGCTCATCGTCGAAGGGACATTTCGTATGAAATATGTACATTCAATTTGGGGGCTTAATGAAAAAACAAAGAGAAAAAGGACGAATTCCAATAGTGTGCGAGAGGGGCACGATATTTATCGTCGAAAGGGCGTGATCGATCGAAAAATGCCGTGGCGCCGGCCGTTAAATGACGAGGCGACGGGCCGGACGGGCAGCTTTTTCGAGCCGGGAATCCAAGGTGCAGGGCCCGAAGCTCGGAAAGGCGGAGCAGCCTGGCGCCTTGTCGCGGGGGGTCCCGAACCAACACCAGCGACGACACAGGTGCTGCGGACCAAAAGCCTCATTATCAAGCCCGCTTATTAACACAAAACTGACCAGCCGTCAGCTCTTCTGTTTCTTTACTTATTACTTTTCTTCTTCTTCGGTTTTGGCCGCGTAGACGAGTCCCAAGGTGCGCCGATGACACTCGAGATCTGTGATTTAGATGAGGAGCTCGGCCTTTGTTTAAACCTGCCTCGACTCGATCATACCTCTCTCGCATACACGCGTACATTAGAATACATTCACAACTTTTGCGTGCTTATTGTAAGCGGTTATTTATTATTAAACATTTTAAAAGTATACAATTATTCATGTGTAACAATAGTTGATGCCACGCTCGACAATACTCGTTAGATTTGAGACATTCGTTCCAGTCTCTTCAATTTTTTCTTCTTTTCAAATTTTGAAAATGTTTACAAGTTAACAACAGAGGTAGTTAGAAATTTTAGGTCAAAATTTTAAAATCGAAAAAAATTGAAATAAAAATCGGAAATGTCTATAACGAGTAGAATCACGCAATTCATAAATCGTCAGTCGTTAAGCATGTGAATAAGGGCGCGAGTATAATGACATCGCTGTCACAGGCTCCCCCTCCCAGACTGCATCGGGTGGGGGGAAGGGGGGCGCCGAAGAATGGAAAGCCTAGGGCGAAAATTACCTGAAGTCCGGCCCTGAGCACGCGAGTGCCCGCTCCAGCATTTCCCAGACCCGTCCAACGGTTCCGGGTCCCTCGTTAGAACCTCACCGTGCCCTTGTCTAATAATCTCGAAATGGAAAGGTGAAGGCCTCGATGTTTTGAACGTCGCCATCGATAGCCTCCATAATAATGCTGCTTTCGTTATGGAAAACGATGACATGGAATTACTATATTTGAGCCTTTTTCGATTTCCGGGACTTTATTTGGGTGCACATGACTTCAAACGTGAACTTTGGCGTTGAACTTCAACGTCAAACTTCGATGGACCATAATCATGATGCCGTTGGTGAATCAGTTTTGAAGAGACAGACAATAAACAATTTAGCTAGAACAGCGTCCGAGGAGTGGGGTGGAAATTGAAAAGGAGAGTGGTGTTTTGGACACTTTCACTGACATGAACATAATATGCATTATAAATTAGTATAAGTATTCCTCAATGTGTCCCTGTCGGTTCAGATACTTTTCTACTACTTTCTACTTTTCTGCTGACTACCTGTTGAAATACTAAGTAAGGAACCTTGTATGCACAAGTTGTTGATTAACTTCGAAAATCTGCTCGATAAACTTCAGGACGATTCTAGAATACTTGATTTTTAT
>JAPYZK010003561.1:0-12654 GCA_030522785.1 Platygaster equestris
GAAAATTATTTCAGATATCGAAAAACATCGATTCAATAATATAAGATCGTCATTCGACCTTACAAAAAATTTACTCATTAATTATGGGAATCTTTAGAATTTTGTAACTGAGAAAAATTCTCAACATTTTGTATAATCTCTACGATTTTAAAGATTTCGATTATCATTAAAATTTCGATGATTCCGAATGTTTTAAGAATTCCGAATATTTTTCTCACTCCAAATTATTGAGAATTTGAATAAATTCGACAATATAGATGCAAAGTTTCAAAATTTCGGGAAACTGGACAATTTCAAAAGTTCCGAAAATTGTAATTTGTTTGAGAATTTCCGAACCTTCAAAATTCCATATTACTCCGTCTAATATCAAAATTAACATAATTCAATTCCGAAAAACAATACAACACCCCAATAATCATCACAACCTCAACATCTAAAACGATTCCCTATCCGTAAACGATATCCTTAACATCGCCGGCACGCGCGCTACTTCGGAAACGTCTTTGGCCCGCAGTCTTGGCAACAACTTTTAATCTGATTCAGTCATAGCACAGCTACTGCGGCACCGCTCTAAACTGCGGAGTTGCGAATGTACGTTAACTGGCGTATTCTGCAATTCCGAATATGCCCGCCTTTATCAGCCTGCGCATCAAACGTGGAATTCGGGGCAATTAAAATGTACACGTGATATTGATACGGAATATTGACTTTTGGCTAATGAATAGTCATCTACTGTATTGGCATTTGGGAACCCAAAACTTATTAGGAAAGTTATCGCGAGTTATTTCACCTGGACTTGTGAAATTGTTGTTGTTTGGTTGGGGGTGGGGGGGGAGGTAATGTAATGAGTGAAAAGTTGTCTTCGATGCACTAGGGAAAATAATTGGGGAGTGTGTATCAGATGATGTTGATTGATTTGATGATTAATTGATTTTCATTGTCCAGGGTGAAATAGGGCGTGATTATTGGTAATTATTTGATAATTATGCGGAGCTGGGGGGGGGGGGGGGGGATGGCGATGGCTTGCATAATTTACGAATTAGGGGGATATTGATGGGGTTTTGGGGTTGGGATTGAAAATTTGGTTTTTGGGACTTTTGGAATTGTTGAGTGGGGGAGTTTATGGAGGATGGAATTTTGATTTTTGGAATTGAATTTTAGGGGTTTCGGATTGAGATTTCGAAATTACGGTATTCTAGAATTTTTAAATCTGGGTTAATTTTTTTGTTGGAATTTTTGAGAAATTGGAATTCTCGTGTCTAAAGTTCTAAAAATTTTGTTTGGTCTCTGGAATTTTTATGTTTGGAATTGAATTTTAGAGCTTTTAAAATTTGAATTACGAAATTTCAATATTATGATGTTTTTGAATTTGGAATAATTTTTTGTTAAAAGTCTTGAGACTTCGGAATTGTTGTGTCCGAAATTCCGAAAAGTGCGAAATTTTGAAACATTTCAATTTTTAAGATTCACTGAAAGTGACCTACTGCAAAAATATCGGATTTTGAAAATATCCATTGGAAAAACAATAAAGATATTCTATTTTTAGACATTTTGGGACTTTTTGTATTTCTGGGTGTTGGAATATCTGGATCTTCGAATTTATATTGTTGGACTCGAATTTTCGGTTTTTAGAACTTAGATTTTCACCTTTTGACATTTTGAAATTGTGTAATCTGTTTTTTTTTCCAAGTGTGATAATCTTTTTTTTTTCAAAATTGGAATTATTTTGTCAAAAACTTTGAAACTATTATACGTATATTATAAGTACAAATTTGAATAGATGAAAGCAAAATAATCAGATTTTCGAAGTTTTGGGATTTATTGAACTTCTGTATGTAAAAATTTATGAATCCCGGAATGTTAGTTTCTAGATTTGAATTTTTAGTTGCTCGAATTCAGATTCCAAAATTTCAACATTTCGAATAGAGAGACATTTCCCCTTAAATGCGATCCTTTCGCCCTGAAAAATAATTTTTAACTAATTCAATAATTTTGAATATTTTGTTGTAAATAAAATTTGAATTTGAACATTCTTATTGGGTATTTGGAAATTTTCGAATTCTGGGAAGATCTTCGATAATTTAGAATTCGGAAATTTGAAAACTTCTGGGATATCCTAAATTATGAAATCCTAAAAATTTTGATGCTCCTGAGAATTCTGAAGCTTGGAAGCTCAGGAGTTACCAAATTTCGGAAGTATGGGGTCATGAAATCGTAAATTTTGAATTTTGAAGAGTATTCACCACCTGAAATTCGTTTTTCGCCCCGAAATGATATGTTTTACTTTAGTCAAAGATTTTTCAAAGATGTTGTTGCGTTAAAATCCGAATTCTGTAATTTCTAATCGAAATTTGAAAATTTTTCGATTCCTAGACACTGAATTTCGGAATTTGGTTGTCCAGAATTTTGAGATTTGGGGTAGGTATAAAATCTTGAATTTGAAATTTTTTCACATTTCAGAACTCAGAAAATTCTAGAACTCTAGCAATTTCACATTTCTAATTAGAAATTCCAAATACTATAAAATTGGTAAATTTTCTGTACTTGGAAATTTATGAATTGTGAAAATGCAAGATTTTAACATTAAAAATTTGGTATCCCAGAAGAGTTGATGATTCCCAAAATTCGACGAATTCAAGAATTCCCGTTCTGAAATATGAGAAATTCTGTGAATTCAAATTTGATATTCATGACTTAAAATTTTCGTGATTCGAAATTTTGTATAATCTGAAATTTCATATCAATATTCGAAACGATGGAATTGTCAATTTCCATGTGTCCGTCTTTGGAAATTTCTTATATTCTAGAATTTTCGGTTAGAAAAAATTTCAAAATCCTGATGGAAACTCGAAAATTTGATTTCATACATCGGGAATTTTTCTAATATTCGTAGTATAGTATGTTGGACACTGTAAAATATAAGAATTGGGAATTTTAGGAATTCCTAAAGTTTTGACTTCAAAGTTCTAGAAATCAATCTCTAAAATTCCGTATGCTCTGAAATTTCAAAAGTTCGTACATTGGAATGTATTTTTTTCGATGCAATCGTGCATTTCAAGTAGAAATTCGAGATTCAAAGTATTGAACAAATGACGAATTTCACGTCTTCAATCGATCGAAAAAATTTTGAAATGAAAATTCGGAATTTTAAATCTATCATTTTTTGTCACGAAGGGTTTTTTTCTCAAAAATGTCCACTTGGGGTAAAAAAACCTTTCGCATGGTCGCCCCTAAAAGGTCACGTCTCGGTGCAGGCAAAATTCCCGCGAAATTTCAAATCTCTTTGACCCCACACATCTGCCAGGAGGTATATCTTGCGTGCAGGAATTATTTTCAGTTCTCTCGCTCAGCAGCAGGTTGTCTCAAAGTACTCGTGGAGTACCCGTGGGATAAACGGAGCGTTTGCTCCGCGAAGAAGAACGGAGAAAAAGATAGGAGAAGCAGGAAGAGCGCACAAAGAGACAGGGTAAAGAGGCTGTTCGAATTACCGCACTCCGGGGAAAAATTCGGTCTTATGGCCCCGGCTGAGCGTTGCCGTGAATTCGTCATCCTTTTGCTAATTGATAATAAGTGATGATTCACTGAAAAATTGCAAGTATTATGCTATTTGAAATTTCAAAAATTTAAAGATAACAAAAATTTGGTTTCTGGACCTCTAAAATTGGAAGTCAAAGATTCATAACAAAATGGGAGTAAATATAGGAAAATCGTTTTTTCGGTTTTCGAAAGATTTGGAAATTTTACGATTTCTTTCGGAAAAAATCGAAGAATTGTCAAAAGTTTAATAATTTTGAAATATTTTATACATTTCAGATGATTTTTCAATACAAAAAATATAAAAAAAGTTCGCAAAAAAATTAATTTTCTGTTTTCGAAGAGTTCTCTAGATTAATTTAGATTTTAAAATGAAATTTTAAATATTGTTTGAAATTTGAATAATTTTAAAATATTCTGAAAATATATCGAAAATGTCTTATAGTCGAAAATTTGTCGACATTAAAAAATTCCTATTCTATCATGAATTTTTCGAATCAGTCACAAAAGCATTAATTTTCACATTTTTCTTTTCTTCCTTAAATTGAAAATGTTGAATTTTGTTGCACTTTCAATATTCGTATTAAATGACTCAGATCAAGAAATTTTTGTTAGAAACAATGGGAATTTATGGGAATAATGGCAATCAATAGGAAATTATCAGATGGGAAGTCATGGGAAATGGTCATCGAAAGGAAATATCAGAAATCCACGGGAATTGATGAGAAGCGATGGGAATTCATGGGAAATGATAGGAAATATTAAAAATATATGGAGATTGGTAAAAATCAATAGGAATTTATGGGAATGGACGTAAATCGATGTAAATTGATAGGGAATAAATGGTAACTGACGTGAATACATGGCAAATTATGGAAATTCATGGGAATTGATAGGGGATTATGGTAATTGATAGGAAATGTTGGGAATTTATGTGAATTCATGGAAAATGATAATAAATTTTCGAAATCCATGGGAATTTATGGAAATTGAGAGAAATTGTTAGATATGAATGGGAATTGATGGAAATCGAGGAGAAATGATTGGAATCTATGGGAATTGACGGAAGTCGATGGAAAACAATAAGAATCTATAGAAATCGATGGGAAATGACGGAAATTATGTAAAATGATAGGAATGGATGAGAAATAATTGAAATTGATTGAAAACGATGGAAATGTATGGCCAATGATGTGAAACTATAGCAATTGAAGAAAATCTTCGGAAGTTGATGGGAAACTTACTGAATTCTCGGGAGAGGGGGTGGGGGGAGTGGGGGGGCGGCTGCATGTTTTTTTATAATATAGGGAGATTGTACAAATTGTGATTACATCATAAAATGATCTAATGTTCGAAAACCTCGTAAATTTCTGAAAACTTACCTCAAATTCAAATACATCATGTAAAAATCCCTTTAAGCCATTGAATTTCCCTTATTTTCCACCCCCAAGAACATAAACATCCATCAAACGATCCAAAATCCACCATAGCCTACAAAATCATAACTCGTACAGAAAAACCTCCCCTCCAATAATTCCCTGCTCCGTAAAACTGTACCCCCATTTCCCATGGCACGTAGCAGTTGCTTTTTAAAAGGTACCTATGATTTTATACCGCGGTTTTACGACCCCGCGATGCACCATAATATTTAACTTTCAAACTCGCGTGCCCAGTTTTATTATCACTCATGCTTAAAAGCGAATATTACCCTCCAAAAGAGAAAAAAACCGTTATCCAGTTTTTCCCACTGCCACAGTAGGAAAATGGAGAAAAATGTCTTATCTCGTTCGACGACTCGAATCCTCTACATTTTCCAGCGGCCGTATATTATTTACCCGGAATCCTTCAAGGAAAAAGAAGATTAAATTTAATTCTTCAAGTTGTAAATCTGGAGATGCCAGGTTAAATATTTCCTCACGAGAAATGAGATTTCCGAATCAATTTGAGAGTCGTGTCACTTGGAACGATCGAAATATTGTAAATTTTCATCGGGGGAAAACGTATTACGCTCGCCGAGTTCGAGACCGGGAGTAATTTTTCAAATTGACAGATTCGCAGATCCGACGAGGGTTTCTGTCGGTGATTTTCGAAACGCTGAATAATGAGGGTGTAAAATATCGTCTGACTGTGAATTGATGCTCGTTAGGATGAAACATTTTTTGTGAAAGTGGAAAAAAATGAGACATTTTGACATTGTTAAGCGTGTGGAAAATGACAGATTTTTTCACGTATGAAGAAAAGAAATTTTCATTCTAACAGTGTTGTTACGAAATTAATATTTGCTATAAGAGGGCTTTGCGTGCCAATCTCCATTCAGGTTGCTATGTATTTTTATCTAACATGGCAACTTCGACTAAAAGACGTTTGTCCAAAGATTTTATCAATGCAAAATGTAGTTATTATCAAAAATCAATGGGAGTTAATGGAAAGTCATTTGAATATATTGAAAATTTATCTCAAATGATAGGAGACTGTAGGAATTATTGTGATTCGACAGGAATCGAAAAGAATTATCGAAAATTGATGGGAATTAATAAGAGTCTATGGAAATTGATTTAAATGAATGAGAATCATAGGGAATCGATGGGAATGAATGAAAATTTATAGGAATCAATGTGATTTGATATGTGATTTGATACAAATTGATGTGATCGATGTACATTGACAGAAATAGATGGAAATTGATAGGAATCGATAGACATTGATTAGAGTTCATGGGAATCAACAGGAACTGATGAGAATTGAAAGGAGTCTCTGGCAAATAATGAAAATCGATATAAATCTATGAAAATTAATGGGAATAAAAATAATTAGTAAGGATTTACTGCAACCGATATAATTCAAAGAAATATATTAGAATCCAAATAAATAGATGAAAATCGATAGGAATCGATGAGAATTGATAAGAATCTCTAAGAATCGATAGGAATTGAAAGAAATCTATAAAAATTGATGGAAAAATCGAATATAATTATGGAGAATGGATAGGTGTAATTTCTGGATAGGGAATTTCTGGAAATCTGAAAATTGAAGGGATTCGATTAAAATCGATGAGATTTGATAGGATTGATAGCAAATGATGAGAAATGACGGAAACTGATGGAAAACTTGCAGACGTTGCGAGGGGGGAGGGGGGGGGGGGCTGGGGCGAGCCACATGTTTTTTTACAATATGACTTAATACCATTCCTTTCTCTCTCACACCAAACGACTTCTCTAGTGAGAGAGAAAAGGTCAGTTGCGTAGTTCCCATCTAGTAACATGAATCATAAATTCTTCCCGATCTTCCTAGGCTGGGTGTCGTCGTTTATTCGCGTCACGTTGACGGAAAGGAAAATAAAAGGAGGCGTCCATTCGAATGGATGCCAAAGAAAAGTAGAATAAGATGAGTTTGAGAGACTGTCGATTAAAGAAAAAGGAACGAGACGCGTATCCGGGGTGGCAAGGTCCGAGGATCGGGCGCGGCGTATCGATTTTATTTCACTTACTCCTGGTTTTCCGGCGAGTTTCGCGATCGGGAATGAAGGCGGACCAACTTTAACGCGAGTTTAACTAAGAGTGGTCACTGTGCCGACACGAGTCCGAGAAACCTCTGAATTGGGTTCGCAAACTTTGAGAATAATTCGTTTTTTTTAGGGGGGGGGGGAGTTAAATTACTTGACTTTATGTTTACGATTTTTTTTTTTTTTTATAGAGCTTGGCGTTCTTGAGTCAATAATTAAATATTTTCTGTCAAAGTTTTAATTTCAGGAAAATTTGAAGGATAGCAAGATTATTTTCGATAAGATCAAATTCGGAAATTTTATGGTGGAATTTGAATTCAAAAAATTTTAAATCTTGAGATTGATTTGAAGGCAGAAAATCCCGAAATAAAGTAAATTTTATTATTTCGGGAATTTAAAGGGTTTGAGGACAAAAAACTCGGAATCTTATATTTAGCGATGAAATTTGCATGTTAAGGAATTCTGAAAACCAAAAATTTTCGGTGTTTCGGTCTTATAAAATTCAGATTCGGAAGTTGAAATCTTTGAATGGCAAATTTTGCATTACAGATATCAATGTCTTGAAATGGTTGGAATTGAAAAGTTCGATATTTAGTTATTTGGGTTTCGAACTTTCAGAACTAGGAAATAATGAAAATCATTATTTTTGTTTTTCAAAATTCAGAACTTTCAAAATGAAGTCACTAATTTCCAAATTTGCATGTTTCGAGGCTGAAAAACTCAAAATCTGGAATTCGACAATAGGATTTCGAAGGTTTGTCATTTTAAAAATTCAAAAATTTTAACATTATTCTGATTTAATAATTTTCAGACTCGAAAATTTGAATTTCCGAATGGAAAATTTTGTGTTAGATAAATTCATGGAATAAAATGTTCGGAATCCAAAATTTTTTCGTTTCATGTTTCGAATTTTTGGACTATTCAAGAACTAGATATCATATAGAAGATATTTTTCATTCTTCGTATTTCAAAACACTCAAAGTCTACTTAGTTGAACTTGAAATTTGAATTTGATGATTTAATTTCGAAAGTTTGTTATTTTTCACAATTAAAAAATTTCATTATTCCAATATAATAATTGTTCCGATTCGCAAATTCAAACTTTTTTAAGGCGAATTTTGTATGACATGAAACAATAGAATAAAATGTTTGAAATTCAGAAATTTCCTATTTTATAATTTGAATATTCGAATTTAAGAATTAGAAAAAAATGAAACTGATAATTTTCGTTCTCCGAAATCCGAAACTTTGAAAATAATCTCAGTCATTTTAAAATGTGCAAGTTTTGAGGATAAATAACTCGAAATCTTGAATTTGGCGATGAAATTTCGAAGGTTCGAGATTTTAAAAAATCACAAAATTTTAGTATTTCGATCTACTTATTGTTCATTACGGAAATGTGCATTTTTAAATAGCAAATTTTGTGTTGCAATAATTTATGGAATAAAATGTTTGAAATCCGAAATTTTTATATTTTACTTTCGGAATTGTCGAAATTCAGAACTATTATATTATAAAACTTATGGTTTTTGTTTTTGAAAATAACAAACTTTCAAAGTTTACTTCGTAATTCTGAAATTTGCAAGTTTTGAGACTGAAGCAATCGAAGTCTCGAATTCAGCGATGAAATGTCAAAGGTTAAAAATTTTTAAATAATCTAAAATTTTCAGTATTCCGATCTTATAATTGTCAAATTTAGACATTTCAACTTTTGAATAGCGAATTTTGTATTGTCATAATTTATGGAATAAAATGTTTGAAGTTTGAAATTGTTTTATCTCACGCTATCCATTTGTAAATTTAAAAACTATAAAATTATAAAATTCATGGTTTTTGTTTTTAAAATTTCTGAACTCTAAAATCTAAAGTAAGTAATTTTGGATTTTGCAAGTTTCTAAAATAAAACATTCGAAATCTCAAATTTGGTGGAGAAATATCGAAGAATCGGAATTTCAGAAAATTAAAAAATTTCCGTATTTCGATATAATAATTTCCAAATTCGGAAATTTGAATTTTTGAGTGAAAAATTTCACATTACAGAAATTTATCGATAAAATTTCTCAAACTCAGAAGTTCTCCTCTGTATGATCCAAATTTTCAATTTTCAGAACTCTGAAATAATAAAACTGATTTCTCCATCTTTCAAAATACATTATTTTTGGAGTGAACTAAATAATTCAGAAATTTACAAGTTTCGAGAATACAAAACTTGAAATTCCAAATTTGGCGATAAAGTTTCAAAGGTTCGGAATTTTAAAAAATCGAGAAATTCAACTATTCCAATGTAATAATTATCGAATTCGAAAATTTGAATTTTTGAATGAAAAATTATGTACTACAGAAATTTACGCAATTATAAGATGTTTGAAATTACAAAATTTTCTATTTTATGATTTGCGATTCCAAATTTCAGAATTGAAAAATTATAAAAACAATAATCATTGTTTTTATTTGTTTATGAGTTTGGAAGCGTAAAAGTTGTCCTCTTTTGAAATTTAAAAGTTCAGAAATTTCGGAATGTTCTAAAGAATTTCGAAGTTTCAGAGCTTCAAAGTTTTAAATTTTCGGGCTTTCGAAGTTACGATAAATGATTAATCATTACGATAATAAATTCTAATGATCCTCGAAATTTCGAAATATTCCGAGGATTCGTTGATTTTGAATTATTGAATCTTTTAGTCATTTTATTCATTGAATCATAATATTATTATTTATTGAATATATGTATAGTAATTGATTTCATATATTATAATGATTATTCTGTAATTATGTACGTATATTCTTATTTATATATTTCATGTTTATGTTTTTAAATTATTCAATTCATCCGGAAATAAATATATTTTATTCAGATTGTGAGTTCATTAAATCAATTATATCTGATAATTATTTATTTTATCTGTATATAAATATTCATACATTGTCGTTTTTGACTCTATGAATACAATTTTCCGAACTTCATCGATTAATCATCCGAAAATTTTTTTTATCGTCAATATTATCGTAATTTATTTCTCTTGATTCCATGTACAATTCCAAATTTGCATTCTGAAATTCGTATCATCCGAAATCACTCAAAAATCCTTAAACATCCCTAAAACCCCTTTAAATTCCAACACGGCTTCCATATTCTTCCTCTCCTCGAACAAAAAAGCACCCTCTTTTACGCTGTTTCTGTCACAAATAGAAGAAAAAAAAATCGGTATTTTAACAATGCGCATTACACAATCGACGTTCAATACAGCAACAATAAAAACGTCCCTTTGTACTTTCCAATACAGAAAAGCGCATGAAGTATAAATGTCGAGTTGTCGATAGCCCCGGGCTTGAAATCCTCCACCATTTTACCTTATTTTTCGTTTTCCAGTATTTACTATTTCGCGACTCGGAACGTCATATTACGTTTGATGAAATTTCTAGCGATCGCGTCTATTCCGCGTGTACATGTCTCGGGGGTTGAATTTATTCGACCATTGATGTCGTGTGGATTGGGAGAAAGATTTTCTTTTGAATCTATGTATGCTCGATTTCAGAAGGTCCGAAGTATGGATTATCTGACAAATTATAGGAGAGGAAAGTTTTACGGGTGTGAATCTTATGTATTTTGCCTGCGCGATAAGATCATTGGAAAATTAATTTATCGCTGATATCTTCGTGAAGACGATTTTTTGAAGATTGTTTTCCGGAAAATGTTTTTATTTTGGAATATTTTTGTATATAGTTTTTGACTTTTGTGGAGACATTAGGAATATTACGGTTTGTTTGGAAATTATGGAATTTTGATGGGGATTTCTGATTGGGGATTACATGTAATTGAATAATTTAATGGGATTTGTACGTGAGAATTGTATAAAATTTTGCAATTTTTGAGTTTTAGGGAATTTCGAGGTTTGACAAATGTACAGGTTTGGAATTTTTGAGGTAGCGAAAATTTTGAAAGTTCTGACGAACTTTGAAGTTTTGAAACCTAGAAGTTTCGGAATTTCTAAAATCATTTGATTTTGACGATTTCGGAGGAATTTCGTGGTTTTTGAGTTTTAAAATTTTTCGAGTTGCGGAAATGTCTGTTTTGAAAGAATTCGGAATTTTTGTAACTCATAAGTTCCGGAGGTTTTGAGATTTCGGGACTTTGTCGTATTTTGACGTTTTTGAATGCTTTGGAGTTTTCAAGTTTGCGGAAATTTTCTAAAAATACTGCAATTTTGGCAATTTCGAAAGTTTTCAAGTCTTTTGAAATTTTCAAAGTTGCTGAAATGTCAAATTTTTTGAACAATTCGAAATTTTTGATACTCAGAAGTTTCGGAGGTTTTTAAATTTCGGCGTTTCGACGAATTTTGCGGTTTTCAAGTGTTCTGGAGTTGTGGAGGTTGCGGAAATTTTCAAAGTCATAAAAGACTGTGAAATCTTGATAAGGATGCTCCAAACAACAGTTGACTCCCGTTATGAGTCTTAAAATTTATTCAAAACACGATAAATGCCCATTCAGCACAGTGAACTCACGCTATGGGTGCTTCAAATACAGTACACTCTCGATAAGTATCCTATAATTAAACTCGTGATATGTGTCCTTCTAATACAGTCAGCTCCTTACATAGATCCTTCAAACACAGTTTAATATCGATATTATTCTCTCCAAATACAGTCAGCTCGCAATATGTGTCCTTAAAATACACTCAATTATTTACGAGTGTCCTTCAAATACAGTAAACTCGTAATATGCGACTTTCCAATACAGTAAGCTCTAAACGTGAGTATTCGGAACACATTTGAACATCATTATAATCTCCTCAAAATACAGTAAACTCTCCATATGTGTCCTTCAAATACATTCAATTCTCAATAAGTGTCATTTGAATACAGTAAAATCGTGAAATTCGTCATTGATAAATTGTCAACTCTTTACATTACTCCTCAAAACACAGTTAAATCTCAAAATACTCCCCTTAAACTACAGTCAACTCTCGATATGAGTCCTCCAAACACATGAATTCGACTTATATTCCATCAAAAAATCGCCCCTCCACGTGATAACGCTCCGCCACCCTTGGTCAGTGGTGCAAACTCTTCACGAGACTCTCGGGAGAACGCGATGTAACCGGAAACGCTGAGATTTCCGCTCGTCCAATCCAACATGTTTTCAGTCTGTGTACATAAAATCCTATCAAAAGCCCGCGTATCGACGTTGCCGGCGTTCTGAATACGCGCCCGGGGAAGTGTATAAATCGCGAGAACGACGAGATTCTCTGTGCGAAAAAGTTCAAGTTTCCGGAAAATTTAGAAATAAACGAGTGGGCTCAAGGAAAATTCGATATAGAATCTATTGTGCGGAGGAAGAATGTGTTCTCGGAACCGTTTTTCTGTTGTCATAAAAAAATGGGAATTTTACAGACGATGTGATGAAAGAACTGTCGGGGGCAAAATGATAATGAAATTATTTTTGACGGATCAATTTTTACGGATAATCAGAAAGTTAGTGAAAAATGTTTGCAAGAATTTTGTTGGTAGAAATGTTCTTAAGTTTTGGCATTTTCAAAGTTCTGCTAATTACGAAAGTATTGGAGATTTGAAAATTAGAAATTTATGGAACCTAGAAAGTTCTGAATTTTCGACGTTTTGAC
>JAPYZK010003562.1:0-22770 GCA_030522785.1 Platygaster equestris
TATAGATATATGATACAATGTTCTTGGTCGGCCATTTGTAGGTATTCGGACAGGACATATGTGCGATAGAGCAGCGCGAAATTCAAAATCAGCCATTTATCCCGTGTAAATTTAAATGTCGCGCTGCTTTAGCACGCATGTCCTGTCCCAATACCTACAAATGGCGCGTGGTCAAAAAACTAGTGGTAGGGGAATATGGGATCAGCTATCCAGTGTATTATATACAGATCAGTGCATTGGTTATATATATTATATATATCAATATATATATATATATGCATTAATTGATGTTTTACGCCAATTGGACCAAAGACGGCTGCGAAACTTGCGCTTGCGTGCTGCAAAAAAAGCATTGTCAAACATTGTAAACTGTTGTAAACTTTTCCTAACCTTATAACATTTAATTTCGTCAAGTAAATATATGTAATATAATCCTGTACACTGGTTTATCGAATCATTAATAAATAAACAATGGCATCAGGATTGGAAACTTACGTCAATCGTATCCTTTTCAAAATAAATCGACACAAAATTGATCAGTGAATTGTATTTTCTTATCCAAATTTTAGATACGATTTCCATCATCACTTCCGATGGCCGGAATTTCATCGTAAGTTTTTCGATTTGTCGTTCAGTGAGTCATTTTTTGCACAAATTTGATCATTTTGGCAAAAATACTGCAAAATTGAGATATATTGTTGCTTTCTTTCCTTCTGGGAAGAGGGAAATTTACTCAGACAAATAATATTGACAATTAATCGAAATTAGTTAGTTTGGCAGAATATGTCAGTAATCGAGTCATTTTTGTAGGGAACTTTAAAAGGATTTGACCAGACGATAAATCTTATTCTTGATGAATCGCATGAACGAGTGTACAGTGCGACCCAAGGAGTTGAACAAGTTGTTCTTGGTCTACAAATCATACGAGGCGATAATGTGTAATTAATAATTGACTCATATTTAATACAAAGCCAATTTTTTTTTGTCAAGTAATTTTATGTACTCAACATTTTGCTCTTATTATGAATTTTGTACATGTTTGCTTGATTAACTCGTTTGTTCGTAATAAATTGAATTCCTTGCCTGAATATTAATTTACAAACATTTCGTTGTAACCTACGTGTGATAATTTTCCAGAGTGATCGTCGGAGAGTTGGATGAGGAAATGGACTCGAGATTAAATCTGTCCACGATAAGAGCAGAACCACTAGCTCCAATTACTCATTAAGATAACTATAAGAAATTAACTACCTCGACAACTCTGTTTCCATTCATTTAATAGCCACTATATACATATATAAATTGTACATAATCTAATTTGCTTGGCGTTGACAAATGCACCGGCACATGATAAAAATAAAGTATTTTAAGTCCTCAAAGGCTTAGAATATCCGAATACAGTTTGTGGGAATACATAAATTATAACTTGATTATATACAAGGAAGACATAAAAAAACTATATTATAGACATGATGGTCCAAGTTAAACCATTCCATTGCCTCACCGGGTAACATTTTGTTTTTATATATATCATTGCCTATCTTAATTCCTAGATACAATGTACAAACAATAAATAATCACAGGATTATTTCTGAGTAATGGTACTTTAATCAAAGTTTGAAATAATAAACTTTTGTGCATTTCTCAATGATAAAAAAATTCATTCTGATATATTCATTTTATTCCTTAACCTCCTTACATTCTCCCCAATTTTTATAAATCGTGTTTAAATATAGAAAATAATAAGGAAATAAATATATTCCCCAAGAAAATAAAGCATCGCGATAACAATTTTCCCACGTCCATACAAAAGTTCGAATTGCAAACTTTGACTGTACAATATTGCTATGATTTAATTGGAAGATCCATTCGCGTCTTACAACATTAATTACCAAATTCACACATTTTCACTAATATAGTCATTCACGAAATTTTCTCAGTATGTACAACGATGAAAAATATTCATTTCAAACACTCAAATTGAAAAAAATGTCCAATTCCACCGAAAACTTGAAAACGAACAATAATCTCGAATGAAAATTTTTTCATACTCGAAAACTAAAAAATCAATTTTATGAAGGTGATCGGTTCCCTCGATTTCCCATAGGAGTATTTTTCATACGATTCCTTCGTCTAATCCTACCCCCTCCTCCACCGCGCCCCCTATTTGAATTTTGCCCATTCCAATCATTACCATTATTTTGAAAATTAGATCCATCAGGTCCATTGGGCCCAAAAGGGGGCCTCATGCCCGGGTCGAAATTTCCGAAGTTACCGCCGAAATTGCCGCCGTCATAACCGGGACCTGGAGGACCGTGCTCAGGATTGAATCCCATTGGCGGGCACGGGCCTAAAAGTCCAGGGCCATTGGGTCGGGGGTTGAAACGAGGGTCGAAGTTCATCATCGGGGGCCCCATTGGGCCGCCCATCCCTGGAGGAGGTCCCATTCCGGGTCCCATCGGACCCATTCCAGGTCCCATCATATTAGGCGGGCCCATCATCATCGGACCCATACCCTGGTTTTGCATGTTCGGCATGTTAGGCATCATCGGCATGTTCTGCGGTGGTCCTTGCATGAATTGCGGGGGCATGTTCATGTTCATATGATTCATTTCCCCTCCAGGAGGCATATTGCAAGGCATGGGCATTGGCGGCGGCATCTGGTTAATTGGTGTCGTCGGAATTTCCAGGGCCTTGCGCCGGGGATCCACTCTGACCTGTAGTAATGAAAATTAAAGGAAAAAATTAGCATTTTTTGAAAAGGGCGACCACATAGCTAGAGAAAAAAAATGTGAAAATTTTCTTGATTTTTTGGAATTCACAATTTTTTTCCCAAATACTTAGAACACTACCAGATGAAAATAATCCACATCATCCTTTTTACCAACCTGAGGCGGCGGCGACTTTGGCGTATCCGTGACCTTGAGCTGTTGCGCCATCATCGGCGGCGACATCGGCGAGTCCGCCACATCCACTTTGCCCAACCCGAAGATCATCCTCAACCTCGGGTCGCACCTAACCTGAGGATCGTTCCTGGAAAGCTTTAAGCCCGTGTAATCCGGTCTTGGAATATCCACAACCTGGACCTTGTATGCTATCGGGGGGTGACTCGTCACGCTGCCCTCGATTTCCGTGCATGGAATATGCGTGGGCGCCGGTTTGAACGGCAAACTCAATATTTGTCGGAAATCAACATCCGAAGGAGGCACCCTCAAATCCGTGTCTCCGAAATCCGTGGAAAAACACTGCCTGAGGTCCATGTCCTTAGGTCGGTGGTCCTGGTCGATTCGTGTCCGCTCCGTGCTGATGACGTTGTCTGCCGAGATTATCCCGCTACTGTAAATACTGGTCTCTGGCCTCTGGTACCTGGTTGTGTAAAACAAGATTGTTACACAGTTTATTCATGATGCTAAAAATGACTGATATTCTAGTATAAAAATGATATTTACTTTTTTAATAAAAAAAAATTTGTTATTTTTGGATTGCTATCAATTATTACAGATTAATAATTAAGAGTTGTTTCGCTTTTTTCATTGTGGAATTTTTTTCACTATCAAGTACCTGTTACTATCTTTGGCCTCCGATTTGACGACCTTGACCTCATCCCTCGTCCTCTGCCTCGGGTCTCGAGGATCCCGGCTCATCCTGGGGTCACGCTGAGCGCTTTGCGACGCTTCGGGACTCGAACTTCCCACATTTCCATTTTCCGCTTTCATAGCGTGCATTATCGACTGCGTCATCGTTTCTTCAATGTCCTGCTTCGGTTGCTCCTCCGGAACGCGATACAACTCCGACTTGACTTTGGCGGCCGAAACAATGTCAGATTTGATCTTGGGCTCGTCTTTCTTCGTTTGATTGTTCTTGGCGCTTTGGGACCGTATGTTCATCAGGAGCTGGGACACTTCAGCGCTGATGTCGATTTTGCTCAGGTCGCCGAGTTTGTCCACAATGGCCGCGGGTTGGGGTATTTCGGGTTTCGAGTTTTCGCTCGGGTTCTTCGTGGACTCCGTGTCACTGGCTTCGTCTTTTTGGCTGTTGTTTAGGACGATGGTAAGGTTCCCACTGTCCTCGTCTTCGTCCTCATCATCCGAGTACCAGAAATTCTGTTCGCCGAGAACTTCGTCGACTTCTTTTTCATCGAGGTTTCGAAAACTGTCCGGGGCTTCGCGTTGCTGCTGCTGGATGCGCATGAAGAGCTCTTGGGCCTTCTTCGGCAGGTGCTCGGGCGGTGTTAAACTCGGACTGGAAGAGGCTTTCTCAGGGGATCCTGAAAATTTTAATTGCAAGGTATAAAAAATTTTTCATTCATCGATTTATTTTGTTGAATAAATTAAGAAATACCTTCTGCATGGTTCTCCTCTTTGACGGCAACGTCTGTCTCCTCGTCATCCAATGGCATTTCATTGATAATTAGGTCTAGTTCTTCGTCGTCGATTTCTTCTTCCTCCTTGACGACTTCTTCTTCCTTTTTTATTTTTGTGAAACTTGCTATTTGATCCGCCATGCTGACGACGTTTGGTCTCCTCGCTTCTTTTGGGATCAACTGCCTCAAATCCAGGTCTTTCATACTGAACGACGGATCTTCTTTCTTTACAGTTTCTTTGGTTTCTTGTTCGGGTTTTTTCTCGTTGACAACGTTTGGCTTTACTTCGCTGTAAAAGTCCATTGCGACCGTGTTGGCCGATTGCAGCATCATGATTTGCTCGTAAGGCACTCTGTCATCGTCCGAACCCCATCGGGTTTTCTTTCCCGAATTTTTACGTTCCTTTGAACCTTTTTGTTGGGCATCTTCGCCGGCATTGTTTGTACCCGTGACTATAAAAATTAAGGAACATTAAATGACAATCAAAAAAATATTTCAATTTCGCCAATTTTTAAACATGAAAAAAAAAAAATCAAGAATTTGATTCACAAGTACATACTTTGTAGTTTATTAAGTTTTAGACAGTGGTGATTATTAACCAATTTTTAATTTCAGTGAAAGTTCTAAAAAAATCCTGTTTCTATACAAATTGTTTCAATAAAAAATTGATTAAATAATTACATTCTCCGTCTTTTTCTTCACATTTTACAAAATTTGAAGGATCATTTGTTGGGGGAAATTGTCCCGGAGGTAGTTGAATTCCCGAGATGATATTTTTTTCAGTATTTTTCATCATGATCATGGCGCTTTCTCGGCTGAGCCTTGGGAAATTGCCGAGGATTTCTTTAGGAGCGGTTTCGAGATGTTTCAGCAAAATATTCTTCACCTAGATAATAAGAAAGTGTTCGGTAAAATTTTCAATTTGGAAAAATATGTAGTGGGAAAAGTTTCCGAAAATCTAAACTCTTCAATTGAATAGAAAAATTTCCCCATCACAAAATAAAAATTTCGAAAAAAATGTATACTTAAAAAAACGTCTACTTAAAACATGAAAATTCCTGTATCATTTTTGTATCCAACACTTTTCCCATCAAAAATTATATAATTTCAGATTTTCAAATTTCGCATCATCTAAATTTTCAAGTTTTTCAATTTCAATATTTTTTTTTGTATCATGCTTCATAAAGTACTTCGAAATTATACTTCATACAAAAAAATATTCCCTTTGCATTTTTCAATTACAAAACTGAAATGAAAAATTCCAAATTTTTAATTATCACCATCAAATACAACATATTCAAATAAAAATTAAAAATATCAATACCTGTTCACTCATGGAATCATGAGAAAACTTGCAATCGTCGCCGTGGTTGCATTTCAGTCCGGTGTGGAAGAATTTACATGGGAAATCGTGGTGCATGTAGAGACACTTGTCGCGCTTGGCGCAACAGTCCATGAGGTAGAACTTGCAGAGTTCCATTTTCCTGGGGGGCAGGGCGTTGTGCGAGTACGGACAATCATCGCCGCGGTGGCACTTGCCCTGCATGTAGTACATGCAAATGGCGTCAGGGTCTTGCTCCGACGTGTTTTGAGCATTGTTATTATTTCTTCGAGAATTATTCCGCTCATTTCGAGCTTGATTGCGATTTTTGTTTTTCCCTCCGCCACGGTCGCTTTTTCCTCCGCGTTTACCTGCAAATGTAACACATTGTTTAAATAATCGTACAGATATTATTTTTAATAAAAACAATTTCGGCAGAATTTAAATATTAAAATACGAAAGGTTCGAACATTCAACACTTTGATCACGATATTCCACAATCGGAAAATTTACAAAATTAATAACGAAGAAATTACATAAAATCCATAAAAATATGGGAAATCCAAATTTGAACGACAAAATTAAGAGACTTTCATACAAATTCTGGGCGCAGTACAATTTTCTGATTTAAACTCAACATTTACAAAAATGACCCTCCCCCCTTTACTCATTATACAAAAAAAAAATTAGACAATCACCCCTAGAATTGCTCCCTTTTCTCTCGTTCTCTTTGTGTCTATTATTCCTATCGTCGTAATCGCTCCCGCTTTCGTTGTCGCGATCGTTGCTTTTCCTGGGCGGCGAGCTATTTTCTTGGCAGGTTTTCATGACCGGAGAAGCGCCCCTGACGAAGAGCATTTCGTCGTCGTCTTCGTTTCCAGGGTTTTCCTCGTCGCTGGTCGCCTTTTTCCTTTTGTGATCTTTGTGGCGATCATCATCTTTGCTGTCCCAAAACCTTTTGCGATTTTTGTTTTTGTTGTTTTTGCTATTGTTTTTTGGTTTGTTGTCCTGGTGTTTGTTCTTGTCCTCGTCGAGGGCGGCTTTTATGGCTTTTTCCACGTCGCCGGCCCAATCTTCGCCCTTATACTTCGGGTTGGAAGAACGTTCGTGACTTTGGCTTGTGGACTTCCTAGCGCTATTTTTTCCAGGGTATTTGGGCTCCGGGTTTTTGCTCCTCGGGGGAGTCTTCGGCGGTTCCGGAATTGGTTTCACCGGTTCCGGCACTGGGTCGTCGTCCTCGTCGGACGGAATTTCGCCGTCTTCGAGGTCGTCGTCATCATTTTGAATGCTGGAAACGAGAAATTAATTTTAATGGGGTTTCAAGAAGGAAAAAAATTAAAAGGGGTTACGTAATTACGTTATTTTTTTATTTCGTAATTTTTAAAAATTATATGTATTTATATTGAAAAATGTTTTACTCCATTTACGAGTCAAAATTCATTTTTCCCGTAAACTTTGACCTTAATTTTGTTAAATTATCATAAAAGGTGGAGAATCAGAAGGCATTGATGTAACGGTTTGAAATTATCAATTTTCGTAGTTTTGATTATTAATTACCAAATCATTTATTCAAGCTGTATTGAATTTGGACTGTTTTCAAATTTTTGTATTTAAATTCGACGTGTTCGAATTTTCAAATTATATCGTCAAGATCTAAGATTCTCAAATTTGAGCCCAAATTTCGAGAATTGAAAAATTTTTAAATTTAGGAACATGAATATTAGAAAACGTTTTCTATTGCTATACTTTTTAAGTGAAATTTACGATAAGATTCGAAAAATAACAGAAAACTTTCGATCTTTCGCAAATTTTTCGTTATTTCCGAAACAACAATCAGAAAAAATTTTCGTTAATAACATACAATTTTCGAAATTTCTCATTGCAGTTTTAAAATTTGGAACTCGTATTAAGTACTTGAACTACTCTCTTTTTTACGCTTTATAACTATCATTTGAACATTTAGCAACCACAATTTGCCAGTTTTCAAATTTTCACGATGCCACATTTCGGGATTATAATTTTCGAATTGAAATTTTCACAATTTCAAAATTTTGAATCCGGGTAGTCAAATTTTTTAATCAAAATTCAACGTTTCCCTAATTTTTTTCCATGGCTTATCTATTTTTTTTTTTCGATGTACTTTTTTTTCATTAGCAAACAATGATTTGCAGAGTTCACCAAAATAGCTTCGATTCTCCACCTTTCAAATACCACAATATCCAAAAATTTTATTATGTCAAACAAATGGAAAATTTTTCTTTTCAAGCTTGTATAACATCCTACTTCATTATTTAGACCAGTCAGAGAAACATGATGACGATGACGATATTGATTTTTTCGCTCATTTCGTACTATATAGATCGTAAATTTTACGATTTTTATTGGAAGAAAAGCGAGTGAAATTTGTATGAGATTTCGGGAAAATTTCGGCTTCAGTTAATTTGATCGTGCAAACATCGGAGGTTGAAGGACATCGTAGTTTTCAAGCACTGACTTGGCTGAAAACGTTGACCGTCGACACCTCTTGCGCGATCGATCCGAAGCGGATTGCAAAATCTGTTGCTTGCGAGGGAACGTTGACATTTCCCATATCTTTTTCTTATATATAATGTATCTATTATATACTTATTTATATATTGTGTTAATTACACATGTATAATTAATTATATATTTTCAACGCTTTCAGATTTTCTACTTCGTTTATCATCAGGATTGTCAAGTTTTTTGAATATTGCAATTCCGTGAATTTTTCATATTTTCCGGGGTTTCCACTATAATTTTTCAGTACTCGCTGGTTTTTTCAAATTTTCAAATTTTTAATCGATTCTCGTATAAAAATCTGATCGAGTTTTCGAGATCTGAATTCGAACATCCAATTTATCGTTCGAGGATTAGAAAAATTCCAAATTTGATGAGTTGAAATTTACATTCGATGAATTTCAACGTGTTGGAAATGAAAATGGATATTTTGCTTATTTATAGGCTGAAATTGTTGTTAGAAAATCTAGAACCAGGAAGTTGAAAAATTATCGAAAGTTGGAACTTTCCGGGATTATAAATAAATTTCCCGAAAATTCAGAATCCTTCAAATCAAGTGTTGAATTATTATTTTCTGAATACTCAAACTTAAATGTCGAGTATACTGAAAAATAAAAATTCCATATTGATTTTACAATTTCTAATTAATTTTCCAGAGGGTCAAACGCATAATTTCATGATTGATTTCATTCTTAAAATGTTTCTCGGTCAATGTATAAATAGTGAATGCATCGGAAACCAGTCGAGTTCTAAAAATAACACACCGTCGCATCATTTTTAGAGAAAAAAAATATCTATCTACAAAAATAATAATCAAAAATCGGAAATTCATTTTCCACCAATTATTACGAACATTAAAAAAATGCTCGCAATTAAATATGACTCGAAATAACATACACAATGGACAAAAAATTAGTACGAAGTGGAAAAAACATTACACACGAACTCGGAAGTGAATTTAAAAATCAAATTAAGGACAATTATGACATCAATTAGTAGCATAGCAGTTAAAAAATCATCAAAATAAAAATTATACATTTCCCACGAAAATAATTCGAAACTTTCTTTTTTCAATATTGTAATTCCGATACTATTTTTTCACTTCGTAAGCATTTACGATAAAAATGTTACTCCGCGGAATAAATTATTAATAAGCTCAATTATCGTAATACTTTTTTTGTATATATTCTACTTTTTACCGCTTTCGGGGCTTTAAAAGCCAAAGGTCGATTTCCGCGAGACCCGCGTTTGAGCGTTGCATGACTCTCATGACGTCGTGTACATGAGTTATTCATTTTCAATGAAGTTCTATCTCCCCTCCCCCGCCCACCGAATGTCGCTGTTTTCCTCTGAACAAGCGATTTATGACGCCACGCAAAAATTGATATCAGCTTTACGTTATCAAGCATGAGTAATCAGAACATGTTTTTTTAGCAATTATTGACTTCACTTTCGAAAAAAGAAAATAATAAACAAAAATTGTACGAATTCGAAACTATATCGAACACAAAAAATAGTCAAAAACATTTTTTAATTAATTGTAGCGAGTGTAAAAGAGGTTTCAAATAGGAATTGAAAAATTTCGAAAAATTTTTTTTAATGAATTGATGACCAGAGTAAACAAAAAATTTTTTTTAAATAGTCCAGCTTTCGAAGTTTATTGTTTTGCAAAATATTTCGGAACCAAAATAATTTAAAAACGTTTTTGTGGCTCAGAGTCACTAATTTAAAAAATTGCCAAGTCTTTTGTATATAAAGTCTAGGAGTATTAAATAATAAGTCTGATTTTTGGTAATCGCGAATTTGTTATAAAATCAAAAAATTGAAATTTGGTATTATTTTTTCAAAATAAAATAAAAATTTTTCGGAAAAATGCTATTTATTGTTGTTGGGTACTTTTTAAAATTGAATGTTTAATAAAAAATAACACATTTAGAAAGATAAGATATTTGAGTTAGTACAAGATTAGAAGGTGATGATAGAATATTTACTTTGCGTGATTAGCTGATTGTAGTCATTTTTTTCTTTCTTTTAGATCGGATGAGAAATTATTGCTGCATACACGAGAAAATTTTTTCGAAAACTTTGAAAATTTTTGTCAATAGACGATACAATCAAGTGGTAAAATAAAAATTTTTTTCTAAACGTATGTGCGTGCGAAAAATTTTATAATAATATTTTTATAGAGTTGATCAGTTATGAAATCATCATTTTTAGAGAAAATAATTTCTCACACTGAAAATGAAAGTGTTTATTTTAACTACCATAATATTGAATAACAAAGATAATCAGCATTAACTGTATTAATAAAATACTGTGCCTATTTAAAATTGAATGTCTAATTATATGAAATAAATCTCAAAAATACAGAACCAATGAAGTAATGAAATTGTTTAATATTTTTTTAATTAAAAGAAACAATTATATTCTGAATTAAAAAACATGTTTTTGCAAAAAATAAAAATCTAATTGAACCATCAAAAAATATAAAGGTTGTTCACAATGTTTTTGACGACAGATTTATGTTCATTTTCTTACAATCGTCATTTTTTCAATTTCAAATTATCAATTGCTTAGAATCATCAATTTTCTTATTATATTGTCGAAAAATTATCAATTTATTTTCGACGATATATATATATATATATATATATATATATATCACTAATAAACTTCAAATATACAATTGCAAAATAAAGATCCAAAATTCATTATCTCTAATACTAGGCGATAAATTGCAGTTTAAAAAATTTTCCATATGTTGTGTGTCGTTCTTAAAAAAAATTTTAAGTAAGTTCCTCGCGAAATTTAATCCCGCTACCGCGATTTCGATTGCATAAAAAGCGTTCTACTTTCTCCAACTTTCCCAACGTTGTGAACGACACCTCAAAGATTATTCGTTCCCGACATTCCCGACGAAGAATAAATTCGGCTCAAAGTACCAAGTCGTGATCTTTACGTTCGAGCCGAAAATAAACGTATGCAAATCATGAAAAAAATCATCTAGTCAAAGCTCTGCTTTCAAAATAAAGGGTTAGTCCGGGAGAGAAAAATCTCGGAAATTTCCTCCAAGTACGATAAACGGAAAAAAATATTAGTTACCTCACCATCAGCTCCATAACTGTCATTCATTTTTTAAACATAATCATAAACATCATCAATTTCATCATTATCATCATGTTTTTCTGCATTCTGGTCACTCCGAGTCCGGCGAAAATCGGCGAATTTCAACGGTTTTTCCCGCTCAAAAAAAGCCCGCGCGCCACGGAAATCGATGACGTCACTGCGCACACGCGCGGCCGAGCGCGAGCGCCGAGACGTCAAGGCAAGAATGGATGTCCTTACATACATTCTTGCGTCAAGGACACGAAGATAAAAAAAAAAAAAAAAAAAAAAAAAAGAGCAACGACGCCTTTTTAGAGTTTTTAGGGGCATGCCGAAAAAAGGAAAAATCCCTATGATACCTGGCCCTCCGGACGCGCCCGAGACCCCTGTTACCATGCGCTACAATTTCTATGATTTATTCGAATGTTTTGAGACGAAAAATTCGCATCTCGCTCGTTGCGTAATGCGTGATAAAAAAATGGCCTCTCCCGTTTTTCACATTTGCACTCTGCCTACTTCATCGAAAACCGACCAATGAAAAACGAGCGCTGGAAAAATGTCCGTTTTTTTTTTTTCACGGAAATAAAAAAAGCGCGCGCGGGGCCTAAAATGGAAACTGATTTTCCGGGCTTTCACACGATACCTTCCGTTCTTCGGAAAAAGGGGAGAGAAACTCGACAGAAGCTAAAAAACGAATCTGAGCCGTTCAGCAATTTTTAGAGCCGTTTTTCTTTAGAGCGAAATTTTGACTCCGGGTTAAAATTATCGCCTCTCTCGGTTTTCTCGAGCTAATTTTTTTAGGGCGGTAAATTTCGAAATAGCCGCAAGTTGGCGTACGATCGACAGGTCGTGCGGAATTTTACAATGTCAGCAGTTATTGGTGGTAATGCGGAACTTGCGATTTTAAAGTAAACATGGCCACATCTGGAACTGTTCTGAACTGTTGTGAGAACACCAGCCGTGTCGAAACCTCAAACCTTCGCCTGGGAACTGCGGGGGGGAAGTCGCGTCAGATTCGGCCAATCAGAAATCAGTTTTAAGATCACGTGACGATTCCAGACGCCAATTTCTCAAGAAGTTACTATTCGAGAGAAAAACATTAACTTGTTTTTTCAGTTTCCTTCATTGTCTTTTACACTTCTTTTATCCTTTTTTATATATAAATCTGTATAAATCGTAATTTTTAGATGGATACCCGGAGCACACCGTCATACCGTCTTTGTCTTTTTACGTTTTAGCAACGTTTTACGTCCTCGTTCATGACCTACATTGTATTTTCCAGTATTTTCTAGGATTTATGGCAAGGGGAGAGGGGGGGGATGAAAACACAATGAACTAAGATTAATGATTTTTCAATAGGTGCCATATATTATAGGCAGTAGCCGCTACAATGAACAACGATGAATGAATGTCATTGTAAACTATGGGACAATCTAGGTCAATGAACTTTTGAACATTTTATGAAACAATTGTTCTATTGTATTTTCTGGAATTAATGACTCGGGGCATACAAAGCTAGAAATATTTCAATATTTAAATGGTATAAATTACGAAATATTAAAATTTTTTTTATAACAAATGTTGAATATTGTCTCAAAAAAGTCATCTTTTTTGTACCTAAAAAAACGGAATTCTGATATTAATTTTGATTCTAGAATAAAATTACAGGATTCACAAAGTCACAAGTACAAAAAGTAATGTATAAATAATATGTAATTTTATTTTCTTGACTTACACGCTCACACGCTTCAGAAAACAATATAGACATCAGATTAGATGTTAAATTATTACAAAATCAGATTGTCCATCATATTATCTTTTCATTTCAGTAGAAAAGACTGAGAACACAAAAAACGACTGCAAATTATTTTCACAAAAAGCAAAAACCTTAAGTGAAAAATGACTTTTCAAAACAAAGAACTCCCTCAAAACTGATACTTTAAGAAACTCAAAAATTTTCAATAATTCAGCCACTTATTCTGATTTTCCTGATTCTTGACCAATTAACCATAAATCTTTGATTTTTAACTTATAAACTAAAAACTAACTTATCTGGCAGTTCGCACTCAATAATATCAGTAATTATAAGATTCTATAAAAAATATGTTTATTAAAGCTTTATTTATATTAAAGAGAGAACTTATTATTGCGATGCAAAAGGAGCCTTTGCTTAAATATCACAGAATCTCCGTAAATTGCCGTAAGTCGCTCTTTAGTCATCCCCAGATTCATCTTCTGGCTCGTAATCACCATCTTTTTCTTCTTCAGTTTTCTTAGGCGATGCATTTGGTTTTGCCTGTTCGTGAGATCGATGGTGAAAAACGAAACTTATCCCACTGGACCAGCATTGGCGTAATGAGATGTCCGGCAAATGACGAGGATTTTGTGAATGTCGCCATTCGGATAAATCTGAAGTGCAATCTGAATTTTCAGGCGGCCCTTTTACCTCGATTCCATTTACGCAGCGTTCGCATTTGAATCTGAAAGAATTGTTTTTAGTTAATATAAAAAAATGAGCAAAATTTTTATGTAACACAAGTCTGGTTTGGGCTTTTTCTGACACCTAGTGAGAAACATGTAATTGATAGTTTTGGTATTCAGAATCAGAACCAAAAAGCTACTTTTCATAAGTATTGTCAGTTCTTTTTTTTTAGTGATGATGGCACTTCACTTATTATTTTTTTTGTAGTAAAAAAAATTGAGTAAAGTTTAAGATCTGACAAAAAAGAAAAAAATGATGCACGGAATTTGGAAATTTGAACTTTTTTTATTTTCAAAATTGTTGAAAACTTTGAAAATATTGAACAAAATGTTCTCAGAATTGTGGTATCAAATACTTTTTGACATGTACTTCGAGTGAGTGTCAGAGACAGTGTTGGTTTCGAGTTTGAACAAATCCCGAAGATCATTGGCAGTGAAATGTCTGGCAACATCATCTTCCTGGTCAACGACAGCTGAACTCAGGGCCTTTTTATGCGCTTGTCTTTGGAAGATTTTCTCCTCTATACTCCCAGTCTGAAATGAAAAAAAATTGATTTTATCTCAATCATCATTTTCATTTTTTCAAATTCATATTGATAATTATGATTCACGAATTTTTAAATTTTCATCTTCATTGCAATTTCATCTTTAAAAGAAATGACTTCAAGTTTTTACTAAATTATTTTCAGACATTTTTTCAAGATCGGAAAAAATTGAGCTGATTATCTCAAAATACTCTAAAAACCAACGAAAAATTCCGGATTGAAAATTTTAGACTTATAATTACAAAAAATTATCCCTAAATTGACAAAAAGTCGAAGACAATGTTGATATATTCAAAATAATACTAACGCAGAGGAATCGATAAACAAAACATGGTTTTTTCTGCCCGTCTCTCCAAACACGAGCCATAGCCTGATCATCGTTCGCCGGATTCCAGTCGGGGTCGAACATGACGAGTCTGTTGGCACCGATCAAATTCAGTCCACAACCGCCAGCTTTAGAACTTAGCATGAAAATGAACTCATCGTTGTCCGGGTTGTTGAAATTGTCCACGACTTTGGCCCTCTTTTTGATAGTCATCGTGCCATCCAAACGCACGTAACGATAACCTCGTTTCCTGGCCAATTTCTCGAAAAGGTCCAAAGTCTGAGTGTAATTCGACACTAGGACGATTTTGTCTTTCGTCGTGGACTTCACCAGAGCCAAAAGACAGTCCAGGACCATCAATTTTCCTGAAAGCTCCGGCATGACCTCTCTATATGAGTGAAAAAAGTGTTTTATGAATGTTTGTAGTCAATTTTGATAGAATAAAAATTTTTGTATCATAAACTTTTTGAAATTAAAGTGGTCATCAAAGTTTTTTGAAAACAAAATATTAGTCTACAGAATTTGTGAAGTTCTTAAATTTTCAAGTTTTTCAAGTGCCAATTCTAAAATTTGCACAAAACTTTTCAATGTTCTGATTAAATTTTCTAAAAAAAGACTATTTTTGCAGTTTCTGTATTTAAATGAATTTTTCAAACAAAGTATTTAAGTATCCGATTTTTTTCGTACTTCGTGTTGTAATTTGCAGGCATCAACTTGCAAGCTCCTTCGAAGCCATCAGAATTCGCTTGAATTTTTTCATAGACGAGATCTGGGTGATTGCACAGTTTTTTCAAGAGCGTGATGGCTGCCAGCGCAGAAATTGACCCTTTTTTCACCTTTTCGCTGTCTTTATCTAAAAGTTGAACATAATAAATATTATAAATATTATTCTGAGTTTTTGTGCACTTAAGAATTTTCTGTAGTTGATATCATTCAGAAAGATTTAAAAATTTTTCTGCTGTTCAAATTTTCCCAAGTACTATCATTTCAGGTTCATATTTGGCTCAAACATTTCAAATTAGAATATTAAATGAAATTCAAAAGAAAAATAATTCTGTTTAAGCCTTTTTCAATGATAAAGTTTTTATTACCTTGGATCGTTCTTTTGACACAATCGCTCTGAATGAAATTTTGGTAAAGTTTAGTTTGCAGCGGTGTCATTTTGATGCAAACCACGAGTTCGTACTTTATGGGCAGATACTTGGAAAGCAAAGCACTCGTACGTCGAATGATGCATTTGTTCACAATTTCCAAAAGTTCCGCCAATCTTTCTTGAGCGATTTTACGTTCGTTGTCCGTCGCTCCAGCGTCTTGCCCTCGCAAAATTGGATTTTCGAACTTTCTTCTGAATTCCTGTTAAGTTTTCCAGAATGTATAAAAATCTGATAAAAATAATGCGAAAATTCGTATCAAGTTTGCCTAAATTTAAACATTTTCAAATTCTCGAAAAATCTTTCAATTCCCAATTAATTAAATAAACCTCTTTTTCCTTTGTTTTACCTGAGCAGTTCCAAGGAGTCCTTGATTAACGAAATTAACCAAAGAAAAATACTCCAGGAGGTCGTTCTGAATGGGTGTTCCACTCAGAAGAACACGTCTTTGGGCCTTGAGGCCCATAAGAGCCTGGTAAGTCTGGTTCTCAGAATTTTTCAGTCTGTGACCTTCGTCGCAAAGAACCAGGCCAACTTCGTCCTTGTGCAGGACATAAGCGTGCAAACGAAAAGTTTCGTAGCTAATGATGAGGATGGGGGTGGCGCACCGGCGACCATACGTTTTCATGAACCCCGTCAGTTTCTGGTCAATTTCGTCTTTGCTTCCACCATCGATTGCCAAAGGTTTTACACGATTTTTGAGCCACTTGAAAATTTCGTTGTACCAATTTTTCACCAAGGAACTCGGAGCCACTATTATGGCTTTTTCTATGACTGGTTTTGCTTCAGGACCTGACGAGAGAAATTAAATTGATCATTAAATCATCATGTTTGATTACATAATTCAATTTTATAAATGATTAGCCGAGTTTACAGTTTAAAGTTTGATTGAAAAATATTGGAAATACAAAGAAGTTGAAAAATTATTTATTATTAATTCACACTGTGAAAAACAATGAAAAAGTTTATACAAAATTGTTTTTTATATTTTCAGACCTTGTTTTAACAAAGTCCAAAGTAGTGTGATACACTGAAGAGTTTTTCCAAGGCCCATTTCGTCCGCCATTATACAACCGTAGGCATTTTCAATGCGTTTTCCTGTGACGCATTCGTACATAAATTTCACACCTTCCCGTTGATGTGGCCGTAAAACGTTGCACAAAATTGGATCGACAACGACATGAACCAATTTTTTTTTTCTGAAAGAAATAGGCAAAACAATTATAATCACAAAGTTCTCAATTAGAAAAAAAATTCTTAAAACTGGCCTGCTAGCAGCTTCGTGGTTAGGCCAGTAGACTGCCAGCGAACGGATGTAGGTTTGAATCTCTGTGAGACAGGAAAAAGAGGAAGGAGTGATCTCGAGCCCCCCCGCCCACCCCCCCACCCCCGCGCAGCGAAGCAACAACGCAAGCACGACAGAATTTTTAAAAGTGGATGGATTAACAAAAAACGATTGTTATTTGCCTGTAAAACAACAAAATGCATTAAATTTCAGTTTCAGTAGTGCAATTGAAGTTCCAGGTTCACACAGTAGAAATGAAAAATGAGAATTAAAAAAAAAAAAAAAAAAAACAGAACAATAGAAAAGAAAAAAAGGCATCAAACCAAAAATATAAATACTGGTCAATTTTTAAATCATCGTGTTTTGATAATTCAGGAGGTGTATAAACGACAAGTGCGTTGGGTTCATCAGGATCGTGCAAAGCCCTTCTTGGACCTGCGAAGCGTAGCCCCAAAGTTCGACCTGACAATTCATATCCAGGAATTGGGATTTTGAATGGTTTATTGAAAATTTTGCGCATTCGCTCTTCCTGAAAATGAAATTCATTGAAGCTATTTCATTTTTGGTGAACACTTTACAACCAATTCATTACATGCAAAATTTTGAACTTTGATTCATTTTGGAACTAGAAAAAAAGATTTTTAACAAAGATTAAAATGAAATGGAGATAATTTGTTGGGCCTGGAATTTCAAAATTGACATACTTTCAATTTAAGTAATTGAACTGATTATTTACATTTTGATACAGTCATTTCGATTATATATAAAATGTAACTTTGGGATTTGCATAATTACATGTTCGGATAAAACTTCGCTCGCGATGCTGAAACTTTCCTTGGGCATAATATTTGGTCCTGAAATGCGAATAATATTTTCTGACTTTCGAGCTCGCTTTGATTTTGGTGCAACTATCGTTTCCGGGACCATCGCAAGTTTCAAATTTTGATGACTGCCGGATATTTCTCCTAACAAAGGTCGTTTTCCTTGTTGACTTGGAGCTGAAAACCAATTCTCAAGAAAAAAAAAAAAAAAACAACAGTAACATCATCAACGACAAGAATGGACAAGAAAATTCCGGAAAATTGAAACAATAGTATAATCTCATTTTTTGGTGCCGAAAAAATGTAACAAAATCGGCGTATTGCATAAAATTAAAGAACTGACATTTTTTGGCTTACCATTTTCACGAAATTTGTTGTTCCTCTCTGGAAAATGAATATTCCACAACACTATGTACTAACTACGTACGAAAAATGCTTCAACAGTTTCACAGTTTAGTTCTAAGCTCTTACCAGCTCTAACGAAAACATACTTATTGAAGCAGAATGTAACACCATGGGCATATGACATTATCAATTGATTACAATGGCATTAGACAAGTAAAAATTCTGGTAAATGATAATAACAGAACTTACATTTCGAAAAAAATATTAAATGTACATCGCGCGAGCGCGAAAACAATATCGTCAAGAGACAAAAAAAACAGTAAAGCAGTTGTAAACAAACGAATTGTGCGAACTTATGATTGGTTAAGATTTGTCACGTGATTGATTATCACAATCGAATTGTGGATCACAATTTTTTTTACCCTGATTGAAAACAATGTGGAAGAACTTGTTCCACATTGTTCGTCATTGTTCTCGAAATGCCCTCAAGGCTCTTTAATTGAGGCAGAGGTGGTACTCTTCATAGGAATTCTTTCGCCACTTTTTGTAATTCATCCTGGTCGATCCAAGGGGCGCTCTACAGCACTTTTTGAACCGCGCTCGCAGTATGAATTTCATTTCAAGCTGATGTTAGCACAATCATCGATAGTAAAAATACAAAATTTTAGGGATCCGAAAAATTATCCAAATTTTCAAGAAAAATGAGAAATTTTTAAATTTTCACGAAAAATTGTTTTCGAAGAAAAACATTCCAAGTTTTTTTAATTTGCACCCCAGTGTACACCCAGTCTCAGCGATTCGTCGTGACGAAATTCATCGCAGAGAATTAGAACTATCCAGTGTCATACCGGCATAGCGGTATGACATACCGGGTGCAACCGTCGACGTTGTACTCAAGCAGGGGTGAGGGGTGCCGGGTGGTACCTGTTGGCTCTATAATGTATGCATTATGCAAGTATATCCATATATACACACTAGTAGATCCTGGTGCATCTAGATGGCGCGCAAATCAGCGAAAATTTTCGAACGAAAAAATTAACATTGAGAGTACCACCCCTGAATTGAGGTTCGACTGGGTTTGACAATGTTTGACAAACCATGAACTTTCCAAAACAATTAAAAGTGAACATAAGTTAACAATTATCCATAGTTGTCCACAGTTGTCCAGTTTTCGCGGATTAGCGTACAGAGTGTTATCAATTCCTAAAACAATTTTCGCGATAGCGAGATGGGTCGTTTCCGGAGGTAAGTCAAGTTTATCCGCTAAAACGTAAGCTCCCATTGCACCAATGGCCTGCAGTGGCCTTTTACGCTTTTGATTGCGAGTTTGACATAATATTGTTTATTGCTAGTAAATTTTACAGTTTTTTTTGTCCGATTGTAACATTTGATGTACAAACTCTTAGTTTTTCGGAGATTATTTTTCAATTGTGCGAGTTGACGTTTAGTTACGAGAAGCGTTTCCATGTCGAGGTAGCAAGGACGTGAAATGTCACTTTACAGAAACACCCTCCCTCCTTCCTCCTTTTCCTTGGGCGCCCCTAAAAAACCTTAAATAGGCGAAAAATGTGAAAAATAGCAATTAAGGAATTTAGTGATAATTGCGGATTTATTTCAGTAATTGTTTACATTCTATAACTCTTTGTTTTTAATCAATAAATTAAAAAATTTGTAAATTGGGTTAAAAATATTCGAAAATCAATTGATATCAATTTCTTAACTGTCAACAACTTTGTGGAGTGTTTTATTCATTTTTGAGAAATGTCGAGAAATTTACAGTAGTTGTCTAAAGGAAAAAAATCAACAAAAAATTTGAAGAAATTATTATTTTTTTCTTTTTTTGTAAAATTTTGTCATTCAAGTATCTGATCAATTTTGAGAGCAGAATTTCTTCAATGTATGAATAAATAAATAAATGAATGTTTTCAGTCGAAGCAGAGAAAGAGACAGAAGATACAGATCTCGAAGCAGGTCACTCAGCAGATCTCCAAGAGAGAGACGAGGCTGGGGAGGTGGCGGCAGTGGCGGCGGTGGAGGACGAGATCGCGGGGGTAGGGGCGGCGGACGCAGCCAACCTGGAGCAAATTTGAGGAAACCACGTTGGGATCTCACGCGTTTGGAACCTTTCAAAAAGGACTTTTACTCGTCCTGTTACAGTGTTCAGAACAGGGACTCCCGAACAATCGAACAGTACAGAAGCGAGAATGAAATAACTTTGAAAGGAAGAGGCATTCCCAATCCTGTTTTCAGTTTTGAAGAAGCTGGTTACCCTGATTATGTTCTCAAAGAAATAAGGTGAATATTCATAAAATTGAAAAACTATTGAGATTTTTTACAGTAATTTTTTTTGAGTTTATTAAAAGTCCTTGAACCGTTTGGATTTTTATTAAAATTTTAATAATCAGCGAAAACTTTGAGTATTGTGTAATTTTCTTGTATTGAAATTTCAAGTTTTGCTGAAAATTTGTCACTGGTAATGTTTTATTTATAAGTTTTACAAAAGAAGAATCATTATTATTATTTAGGAAGAATTTTGAATGGCTGGTGGTATGTAATTTTTTTGTATTCTTGAAATATGTGTTGAAAATTTTAGAATTAACTTGAAAACGTTTAATATAAATGAGAGGTTTGAAAAATTTCATAAAAAATTAGTAATATTCCAAAATCAGCAAAATCTATAAAAAAATTGTTCCAGAATAGAGATTGTTCAATATTTGGCTAACAATTATTCATTTGTTCAACTTTATTTTATAAAATTCTTATTTTCTGCTAAAATTCTCGTTCTAGGCGCCAAGGATTCAAGGAACCAACTGCGATCCAAGCCCAAGGATGGCCCATTGCCTTGAGTGGCCGAGACATGGTGGGAATCGCTTCAACCGGTTCTGGCAAAACGCTCTCTTACATTCTCCCGGCAATCGTGCACATAAACCATCAGCCCAAAATTGTGAGAAAAGACGGTCCCATAGCCCTGGTGTTGGCTCCGACTCGAGAACTTGCACAGCAAATACAACAAGTGGCCGAAGACTTCGGTCGCACCTCCAGCATCAGGAACACGTGTCTTTATGGCGGAGCACCGAAAAACGCGCAGGCACGTGACCTGGACTCTGGAGTGGAAATTGTGATCGCGACCCCTGGACGACTTTTGGACTTCCTGGAATCTGGCAGGTAGAGATCTCAGGTCTCAGTCCCATTGACGTGGAGGGAGACCTGTACCCAGGGCCGAATTTGCACGAAGCGCCGCCCCTGGGCCACGGCGAAAAATGCTGCTCCATCAAGTTTTTTCAGCTATTATACTATTAAATACGTATTAACGTCTACAACTCAGATGAATGAGTTTCCAAGATTATGTTGGAAGGGTTATATCAAGTTTGTAAGTAGAAGTACAGAGGGCAGTACATTCCCATGATGGCAATGACAAATAATTATACGTTCGGTTTGGCATAAATTCGTGAGATTTAGAAGCATAAAATTTTTTTAACATTTTTCGTTATGTCGAGAACCAAATTTTTATGTATAAAAAAAAATTTTTTTTGACATTCGCTTCAATTTGCCGACCCCCAAAGTTTGCCGCCCTGGGCCATGGCCCATGTGGCCCCTTATGTAAATCCAGGCCTGCCTGTACCAAATAATGTAGATTAATATTTGAGTGAAAATTGAGAATTTGGGAATTTTTAAAACTTTTTTGCGAGTTAATGAAGAACTTGGAAAGACTAAATTCATTTTCCTACAATAGGACGAATCTCCGACGATGCACGTATTTGGTGCTGGATGAAGCTGACAGAATGTTGGACATGGGTTTTGAGCCTCAAATTCGAAAAATCATCGAACAGATAAGGCCCGATCGACAGACACTTATGTGGTCCGCGACCTGGCCCAAGGAAGTCAAAAACCTAGCTGAAGACTTCCTTAAGGAATACGTGCAAATAAATGTTGGTTCGCTACAGCTCTCCGCGAACCACAATATTCTTCAAATCATCGACGTCTGTCAAGATTATGAGAAAGAAGCGAAGTTGGTTGATTACAATGCCTCACTATCGGACATGTTTTTTTTTTTTTTCAACGCCAAATTCAAACATTCCTCATTTGAAATTTACGGAATTATTTTGAGTAAATCTTATTATTTTGTTGTCATTTTCAGATTGAGCACTTTACTGAAAGAAATAATGGCTGAAAAAGAAAACAAGACAATAGTATTCATCGAAACGAAGCGCAGAGTTGACGAAATAACGAGAAAAATGAAAAGGGAAGGTTGGCCTGCGGTTTGTATTCATGGGGACAAAACTCAGCAGGAAAGAGATTGGGTTTTGCAAGGTGATTGATTAATAATTTAATCGAATCGTTTCTGCTAATGTTGTACATGAAAATGTTGTGTTTCCTTTCATTTTCCGTTATTTTCCTTTTTTTTTTTTTTTTTTTTTTTTTTTTTTTTTTTTTTTTTTTTTTTTTTTTTTTTTTTTTTTTTTTTTTTTTTTTTTTTTTTTTTTTTTTTT
>JAPYZK010003563.1:0-14586 GCA_030522785.1 Platygaster equestris
TTTTCAAAAATTTCAGCAATGTTAGAATTTTGATAAAGTTTCAAATACTTTGAGAATTATTACGGCAGTTTCCATTATTATCAAAATTTTGAAAATTTTTCGAATTCTTCACATTTCGAGAGACTTGATAATTTAGAACATTTCAAGATTTTTCATAATTTAGAGACCTCCAAAAGTTATAAGTATTTGGACAATCTTCAAAATTTCAAAAATTTTAGAAATTTCAGAATTTTTAAAAAGTTCCAAGAATCTTGGTAAGTATTATAGCAGTTTTCATAATTCTTAAAATTTCAAAAATTTCACGAATTTCAAAAATTTCGAGAACTTCTTTTAAATCATAAAATCTTTAACATATTTCTATATTTTCGAATTTTTGATGAATTTCAAAGTTTACAGAATTTCGAAAATTTTCAAACTTTTCAGAATTCTCAAAATTTCCAGTATCTCTAAAATTTCAGAAATTCCAAAGATTTGCAAAAGTGTTGAAAATCCTAAAAATTAACAATACATCCATAAATACTAGAATTCCAAAAATTTTACAAGTTCCTGAAACTTCGAAAAACTCGATAATTCTGAACATTTTCAACATTCCAAGATTTTCAACAATTTCGGGAATTTCCAAAGTTTCGAGTATTTCAAAAATATTTCGAGAATTTCACAAATTTCAAGAACTCCGAAAATTTTCGAAATATCAGAGATTACAAAAAGTTCCTCAAATTCTGAGAATACAGAAATTTTTCATAACTCTTCATCAAAACTTCACTTTTTCAATTTGTTGAATTAATTTCAAGTAAAAATCCCCCTCCCCCGAATGAAATTTCTGGCTACATCTTTGCTCTACATTATCCCAGGATAAGTCAACATAATAATGTCTACCGATTCCTCCACTCGAGTTGAACGAATGTGAGGTTTCTAAGACGTAATTAATTAAGGTGGTGAGTTTCGCAACCCTGGCATTCGTTCATCAAGCAGGAGATTCAATTAGCAACTAGTGCATAACGTAATAACACTGTACAACGCCAAAAAAATGAATTCGAATTTGATGGACTCATGAGACTCATTAGTACTCATGAGACGATTTACCAAGGGATTTTGTTAGGTTAGCTCGATTAAGCGAGTTATTAACAATTAATGTTAATTTTGTTGGAATCGCCAATTTTAGCTCTTTTGAATCGTAAAAAAACAAAATATGTGTTTTTTTAGTAGAGTAATTTATTTTTAGCATCATTTCATTCGAAAAATTGCAACTTACAAAAATAAAAAAGTATCGATGAAAAGATGATTATTGTGACAAATGATCTTAGACCCTTTTTACAGCAGGTATTCTCTCCCACGGGCTAGACCTCGGTTTCTACCACTTTTCTGTGCGATGGTTCTCATTTTCTTCAAGCATGGAAAAAAATCGTACCGAACGTTCACTCTGATTCGTATAGTTTCCATGCTCGAAAAAAATGAGAACCATCGCGCGGAAGACTGGTAGAAACCGAGATCTAGCCCGTGGGAGAGAATACCTGCTGTAAAAAGGGTCTAGGATCATTTGTTACGATAATAATCTTTTGATAGATTTTTTTTTATTTTCACAACTCGCAATTTTTCAGATGAAATGATGCTATAAATGAATTTCTTGACTCAAAAAACCTATAATTCGTTTTTTTACGACTTAAAAGATCTAGAATTGGCGATTTTAACAAAATTAACAATAATCGTTAAAAACTCGCTTAATCGAGCTAACCTAACAAAATCCCCTGGCAAATCGTCTCATAAATACCAATACTTTCGATATCAGCTATCAAATTCGAATTCATAATTCCAAAGTTGAATTTTGTCACACAGTGAGATTCAATTAGCAACTAGTGCATAACGTAATAATCATCACGTTCTCCAGCTTGTGGCCACGATTTACATGAAATTAAATTAGGGCGGTAAAAAACAGCAACAAAGCCCATGCACGCAGGTCGGAAATAAGGCAGGTTGGGGGTGCTGCTGCTGCAGTAAAGTACATCGCGTTTACTCAAGCCGCCGAGCTCACTCAACATACATGTTTTGATCGCTTGCATACACAGTGCGTATCAGGTGTCTTTAACGAGCTCCCATTGCAATTTGTCTATCTCGTCAAAGCGATGGCAAGTTACTCGCGAGCACGCTCTTTACTCAAAATAAGTGGCCCGGGCTTTTAGAGGAACTTTGCGCAACCTGCAATTTTTCATATGATAAACTGTCGGCCATTTTTATGCATCCCTTTCATTATTTATGCGCACTTTGCCATTCGTCGAGTAAAAGTAATGAAAAGCGATAATTGCTCGCTCTATGAGTAAGAGTTAGCAAATTCATCTCTAACAACGTGGATTTCTCGAATATGAAATAAATTATAGCATTGAAAATATAGGTCGTTCCATATCGGATTTGGAACTCAAATTTTTATTTCAACGGAAATTTTTCCTCGTATTCTTGAGAGTAAAATAATCGATATGTATTTTTTTATTTTGCCAGATTTTTTTTTATTTTAGACTTACGATTATTCAAACTTTTGAAGTTCGGAAAATTGAACGTTTTTTAATGGCTCATGACTCGTAAAGTATTGATTTTAGTTGAAAATTTCCAGAGTAAATAAAGTTTGTAGTTTATACGAGCTTATCTAAAAAGATTTATATATATTTATACGTAGAAATTCACATATAAATTTACTCAAATGAATTTAAAAAATACAGATTTACGTGTAAAGTCATACATAAATATATATAAATTTTATACATATTTATACATATAATTTTACAGATTTTTGGAAATCTTCCGAGTTTGTATACTCGGAATTCAAGTTTTAATAAGCTGCCAATCCTATCATCGCATTGGATATAATATGTTGTAGTTTCATGATACTACGAATTGATCTATCATTTTTCAAAACGCGTATAGTGTACAAAAAACTTGGCGTTACATAAAAAAAAAAAAAAAAAAAAAAGAACGCAATCTATAACGTGGTGAAGGAACAAACAAGGGGGCAAGCGGGGAAAAAACAAGAAACAAGGAGGTGGGCCAGATAAGGTCTACGGAAAAACGGGGAAAACAAAATAACAGTCGCAAATGAGTAAAAAGGGAAAAGAGGAGAGAGAGCTTTTTTTCCAACGCCGCGAGCGTTCGTCGTTAGTAATAAAAAAAGAGAAAAATATGGATGTCGCTAGAGACGGCGCTTGATTGGTGCTCGGTAGAAGGTGTCGAGTAGAAAAAAGTGCTTTCAAGACCGTTGAAATTCCGCACGGCTGGTGTCGAAAAAGAACGCGAATGAGCTCATCGAGTGAAAATAAATTCTGTCTCGATCAATTATCGCCTATTTTTACACGGCCGACATTATCCGAATTATGTCTGAAAAATTACATCTATCATCATTTACGTGAATAATATTGTAAAGTTTTTGAATATTGTGCACGTCCATTGAAGACTGTTTACATGGTCTTGCAGAAATATACATGGCGCGACGTTGAAATTTAAAAATGTAGGCAATTCAATCATCATATGAATATAATATATCCCGGGGGCGAGGGACGATTTACTCTGGGAGTCAACTTGGGAATAAAACTGGGACTCATGATTCCCGTGGCTCCCATTGACTCCCACAATGGGAGTCACGGATATGGTCGTCCCTAGGTTTTGCGGGGCCTACGGCAAAGATTTTAGGCGGGCGTCCTCAATAGAAAGTTGTTATGGATGATGAGTTGGAGTTTTGATGATGTTTCGGAAATATTAGAAGTCCTGAAAATATTGGGATATGGAAGTTTTAGAATTTTCAGTATTGGAAAGTATTGAATTTTCACATTTTTCAAGGTGATAACTCAAGGTTTCCTGATACGGTCTAAAAATTTTGCGATTTTCAAAGTTTGTACCTATTTTTAAGTTTTGAAGTCTAGTAATTTCGAAATATTTGTAATGGTAGAACTCTGGAAATTTCGGAATGATCACGTTTTGAAACTTATGAAGCATTGGAATTTTGAATTTTCGAAAAATTATGGAGTTCTGAAGTTTTGGAAGTTTCGGAAATTCCTCAAGTTTTTAAGTCTAGAAATTTCGAAATTTTGAAAATTGTCGAACTTTGAAATTTCTAAATAATGAAGTTTTGGAACTTATCAAGCTTTGGAATTTTGAATTTTTGAAGAATTACAGAGTTTTGTAGTTATGGAAGTTTCGGGAATTCCACAAGTTTTTAAGATGTTGGAATTTTTGATTATTTGACAAAGTTGAAAAACTTTGAAATTTTAGAATTATTAAGATCGAAAATTGGCAAGTTTTGACATTTGTATAGTTTTGGAAATGTCGCAAGTTTAGGAGTGCTCGAATATTTTGAAGTAATAAAACCTAGAATTTCATAAATTTGAGAAGTTTTCCAAATGTCCGAATTTTTTAATTTTCGAGAACTTCCAACAACTTGGAAGTTTTTAAGAAGTTTGAAGATAAAAAATTATCAAGTTTAGACATTTTTGAAGTTCTGGGAATCCCGCATACATCCAAGTATTTTGAAGTTTGTAAGCATAGAAATTCCATAATTTCTGACACATCAAGATGTCGCAGTTTCAAAGTTGTAAAATTCCGAAAATTTCAAAATTTTGAACTTTCAAAGCTTTGGAAACTTCAAAATTCAATGAAATCGTGAATTTTTGAGGAATTATACAGTACTGAAGTTTTTAAATTTTCAGAAATTTCGTGAGCTTTAAAAATGTTTGAATTTCAAAATTTCCGAAAATATCCAAGAACTTTGAAGTTTTCGAAAATTTCAAAGATCACAGGTAATTGAGTTTTGACATATTTAAAGTTCGACATCGCTGGGAATCATGACTCCTAACTTGGGAATCATGACTCTCAATTTGGGAGTCATGTGGGAGTCGACTCCTGTGACTCCCACTTATCGGAGTGTGAACCGCCTTACACCTGGTTTTATTCGATTTCGAAAAATTTGAAATACAAAATGGCACTGCGAATTTACGCAACTTCTAATAATACTTGCATTAATTAAAAAACAAACAAAAAAACAATTTCGTGATAGAATTATGTAACGTATCGTAAGTCATTCGAAAATCGACAATGTTGAAACAATGTCGAAATGTAGCAATAAGCGTAGTACGAAAAACAATCATCCGAAAAGCTACAGTAAATAACACGTTCATTAATATGTATCGCCATAACCCTGCAGTTTCCCCAATCTTTCTCCAACGCCTAAAATACATAAAAAAGACTGACATTTTCTCTCCAGAAAGCGAGAAAATGTTGATTCGAGTCAAGAAGCACGAGCTTCCCCGATCAGCGATTGAATGATATAATATCCCTATAATATCCCCTTGAATTCACGGAGCTGCAATATAGTAGAATTTCGAACAAATAACGCGAACGTTGAGGGAAATGCGAAAATACTGTATTGCCGATGAAGAAAAATGCCCGGCGTAAGAAAGGTTCATCCCTTATTGTCTGGGGATGCGCTATAAAATAATAACATGATCGATAAGGCGAGCGGCAAAGTTTCGAGTTCCGAGTGATATTTCAGAATTGCCATTGGCTGATGTGGCCTGAGCGAAATTAACAATCAACTATCTGCTGAGGAGCGGTGATGAATGTAATGCACAGCTGATCATTCATTGGGGAGCCTGGCAAACTCTAATTAAACACAACTTGATTCCTCTTATTTCAATGTGTCACAGAGCATGTTGTTTCAGTTCACCTTTATTCGCCAATGAATCTTCGCGCTGAAAATTTTAACAAATCATAAATTGTACGACAAACAAGACTGCCCCTGAATGTCTCTTTTCAAACGCCGTGGAGAAAATGCGATTTTCTCCACGGCTCAAAACGTCAAAAATCGAATTTTCTCCTGCACCTTGTTGGAAAAAATATACTCCTTAACTTGTACAGAAGGGCTTTTTTAACGAATATTATAGCAAAACTCGCATTTGGCTCGTCTTGCAAACCTCACATTCGTAAAAAAGCTCCTTCTGCACTTGTTGAGAAATATAAAATACCATTTCTCTCTGAAAGAAATGACCTTTTTTTCTTTCAAAGCTAAAACCTGCCATTTTATAGCATGTTGAAAAAAGTGGTAGCCAAAGAGGCACACAGAAAAGTTGGTTTGCTACAGCCAACCAAGCATTTGGTAGATATTCAGCCAACCAAATTTTTATTTGTGCGTATCAAATTTGGACTAGCTGTACCAGATATTTATTTAGCTGAAACGCATTTTTGGTCGCTGGTAATAGAATTTCGTTCTCTCTACCAAACTTTTTGGTTGGTTAAATATCTACCAAATGTTTGGTTGGCTGTACCAAACGACTTTTCAGTGCAACGGAATAAGTAACGTCAAGATAATTAATTAACGCGCTGAAGTAACTCCACTTAAATACATGGAACTAATTGAACCGCATTAAAATTTATTACATGTGCGCGTTAGTTCGCGAATAAATCGTGTGAAAATATTCAATTCGCCGGTGATCTCGCTGCTCTCGATTAATTTTCCCTTGACTCAATTATACACAACAGGTTGTAGCGAAATCAGGCCTGCCTGCCCGCAGGTGGTGAACAATTAAAACAAGCTACATTTCGGCATGCAATTTATGGACCTCTCTTTTATGGTCCAAGTTAAATGAGGCCGCCGATTTATCGAATTTAAAATAATGACCCCGAATCACAAGAGATCGATACTGCTGAATAGGGTCATTGAAAGCGAGATGCGTCCTGAGTCTTCAAACTGTAAATTTCATCACTTTTTTCATGGCAATTATAATGAAAGGACTCTGGCTGCGCAATTGCTCGACCAAGACCACAGCTTGCACTCTATTACAATCATCTACAATTTTAGAGGTTTTGAATCTCTCAACAACTTGCTGCCATTTCCGGAATTTTCAAGTCAAGTTTGAAGGGGTTGCTGCAATCCTCAATACGAATGGACAAAATTCATACAACACACGTGGGGATTCGAATATTATTGCTTCGGGAAATTCTGGAATATCTGATTTTTTGTTCTTTTTTTCTTTTTTTTCAAGTTTCCGAAGTAAGCCGAATGTTACTCACTTACGTTAAACATGTCAAAACTCAATTATCTGTGATCTTTAGAATTCTCAAAAACTTCGAAGTTCTTAGACATTTTCGTAATCTTCGAAATTCCAACATTTTCAAAGCTCGCAAAAGTTCTGAAACTTTTAAAACTTTAGTACTTTATAATTCCTCGAAAATTCACGATTCCATATAATTCCGAAGTTTCCAAAGCTTCGAAAGTTTCGAAATTTTGAAATTCTCGAAACTTCAAAACTTTGAAACTTCAACATCTTGAAATGTCAAAAATGTTAAAAATTCTTTACTTAAAAGCTTCGAAATACATGAAGTATGCGAAATTCCTCGATTGTTTTTCAGCTTGAAAATGCTCAAAAACTTCTAAGTTCTTGGCAATTTTCGAAACGCAAAATTCCGACGTTAAAAAATGCAACATTTTCAGAAATATACAAATGTCAAGAGTGCCTGATTTTCGATCCTAAAAATTCTAAAATTCCAAGTTTTTGAACGTTCTCAAATGATTCGAATTTCCAACATTCTCGAAACTTGTAAAATTTCCGTAACTTCCAAAACTTCAGAACTCGATAATTCTTCGAAAATTCAATATTACAAAGCTTTATAAATCCCAAAACTTCATTATGTATTTTTAAATTTCAAAGTTCTACAAATTCTAAAATTTCTAGATTTCTAGACTTCAAAACTTTAGAATACGTACAAACTTCAAAAATTGCAAAATTTCCAGACCGTATTCCGAAACCTTGAGTTTTGGACCTTCAAAAATTCTATATTCCAATATAGTCAAGACTTCTAATATTTCCGAAACGTCGAAATTCCAATTCATCATTAGTAACAACTTTCAATTAAGAAACCCCTACTAAAATCTTTGCCTCAGTCCCCGCAAAACCTAGCCACGGCCCTGTCCGTGACTCCCAGTACGAGAGTCAATGGGAGTCTCGGGAATCATGACTCCCAGTCCGATTCCCAAGTTGACTCCCAGCGTGAATCGCCCCTCGTATGATATTCAAATTTCAATGAATATCTCAAAAAGAAATGGCAAGTTGATCGCTCAATCATTTACGGCCGAAATATTAGTCATCCATTGTTTTATACTCCGATAAACATAGACAAAATTTAATCGATCGTGGAAAATGCACGCGTGGTGTCCCCGAAACACAGCCCCCGACCGCTGATTAATTTCACTCGATAATCGAATTCGTTCAATCAATAGGGCGGTTTTATTTAAATCGGGTGGTCGCTAAATTTCGTGCGGACGTGTGTGGAAAGCGGCGGAAAAAGCGGCAAGCGTTAAACGAATTCAAGCTCGTCGAAAGGACTCGTTTCTCAAACACTTTATTCCTGCTCTATAGCTTTAACTAAAAAGTAAAAAGAGTTTTTCAGTTACGCGCTCTGTCATAGTGCATCGAGCTGTATTATTTTCCAGTGTCATAACTTTGCATGATGCGAATATATATATATTAATAATGAACACGGGCAGATGTTAATATACTGTGTAATCAATTTTTTTATTCAGCGCCCGCGAGAAACGTATAATTTCGTGGCCCTGCTGAGAGTGGAGACGAAACAATGGATTACATGATTCTTGACGTATGGCATGCGAGTGATGAACTCGTTCGCCCACTAGTGGCTGAATAAGCTCTTCACCCACGCTCATCTTAACGACATATAGCTATTTACTCACTCACGCTCAGTTTAGCGACCCTTCACGCACGATCAATAGAAACAAGATGGCGGACGAGCGACTCGACATATATCGAAACGTCAAACTCCCCAACCCTAACCTCAAAATTACAAAACTGTGTATTGTTGCAATATTTTTGTTGATGTTCACAAAAGTGTCGAATACAGTCATAATTAATCCCGATAAAAATCAAAGCAACGAAGGGGATGATTATTTTTTAACCCCTAAAGTACGTAGCAAAGCTCTAAGGGCGAATGTTGCGTCAATCAATCAGGTAACCCATTATTTCCCCCACTCTCAGCAGGGCCATGAAATCACATATTTTTCGCGGCTATTGAGTAAAATATTGTCTGCGACTATTGGTCGAAAGAGGAGATTCCTCGAGCGTGGAGATTGCCTTACGAGCGTAGCGAGTGTGGCAACACGCTCGAGGAATCTCCTCTTTCTCCCACTAGTCGCACAATATACTATTCCCACACATGTACATTTTGCATAGGTATACAATGTGAAGTAAATGATGTAATATATAATGACATATATACTGCAATGTACTGAAAACCGTATATACTTTCATCACAGTTATGACCATCCAAATCTTATATACATATTGCATTCTCCGCTTTTGCGACCAATCTTTACAATTCCTCTACATTCAAGAACCCGAGGCATTGATGATAATAAATAATTAATCCGAATAAACTCGGAATATTGGGCACGTGACATAATAATAATGAACCTGATTGAAAGCGTCCGTCAGTTTCGCTCCATGCACCGAGTAATTTTCAATGAAATCCGTTGTTGCGCTCAAACATTATTACGGCATGAATTACGGCATAAACAATAATAATAATGCAACGGCTAAATGGAATTGTTCGAAATTTGACGGAGCTCAATCTTTCTTCCGCTTTTTTTGCTCTTTTTGTTTCATATGATGGGAGGCAATAGATCGGAATCTATTTATGAATCTATTCATGAGCACTCCTCGTGCGTTTCGCTCTCATGAGATATTCATGAATAGCCGCTTTAGATTTTTCATATTTATCGAGATAAATCATACCCTTATTCGACATGCAATTCCATCTCCAATGATTGCGAGTTTCGCTACACTGCAATCCCAAGAGCCACTATTCCCGGCTTTTTCAATTCATTTTTGATGCCGACTTGTATTTAATTTTGACGCACATATCTCGCGCGATTCCGAGGGTGACAACATTTCTTGCAACTTGTGCAATATTTCTGACAACTGATGGAAAACAATTTGATCAGTTCGATTATTTATTCATTCACACCGAGGGGCGATTTTCACTCTGCAAGTCAACTTGGGAATCAAAGTGGGAGTCACGATTCCCATGACTCTCCCATTGACTTCCATAATGGGAGTAACGGGCAGGGCCATCCCTAGGTTTTGCGGGGCCTGAGGCGAAGATTTTAGTAGAGGTTTCTTGATTGAAAGTTGTTATGAATGATAAATTGGAATTTCGACATTTCGGAAATATTAGAAATCCTGAAGATACTGTAGTACATAAGTTTTAGAATTTTCAAGATTGGAAATAATTAAATTCTAACATTTTTGAAGGTAAAAACTCAAGGTTTCAAACCACGGTCTCAAAATTTTGCAAACTTTGAAGTTTGTACGTATTTTGAAGTTTTGAAGTTTAGAAATCTTGAAATTTCAGAAATTTTAGAACTTCGAGATTTCAGAACAATGGAGTTATGGAACTTATAAAGCTTTGGAATTTTTAATTTCCGAAATATTATGGAATTCTGATGTTTTGGAAGTTTCGGCAATTTTACAAGTCTTGACATTTATATAGTTTTGTAAATTTCGCAAGTTTCGATGTTTGTACGTATTTTGAAGTTTTTAAAGTCTAAAAATTCCGAAATTTTGGAAATCGTGGAACTTTGAAATTTCGTAATAATGAAGTTTTGAAACTTATGAAGCTTTGGAATTTTAAATTTCCGAAGAATTATGGAGTTCTGCAATTTTGGAATTTTCGAAAATATTATAAGTTTTTGGAATGTTGGAATTTTGAATTATTTGAGTATGTTCAAGAACTTTGAAATTTTAGGATTTTTAAGATCGAAAATGAGCCAGTCTTAATATTTGTAAAGTTCTGGAAATTTCGCAAGTTTTGAAGTTTGTACGTATTTTGAAGTTTTGAAGTCTGAAAATTTGAGATATTGGAAATCGCGAAATTTTGAAATTTCGTAATAATAATGTTTTGGAACTTACGAAACTTTGGAATTTTCCATTTTCAAAGAATTATGGAGTTCTGAAGTTTTGGAATTTTTGGAAATATAATACGTTTTTGAAATGTTAGAATTTTGAATTATTTGAAAATGTTCAAGAACTTTGAAATTTTAGGATTTTCAAGATCGAAAATGAACAATTCTTGACATTTGTATAGTTCTGGAAATTTTTCAAGTTTTTACGTATTTTGAAGTTTTGAAGTCTGAAAATTTCGAAATTTCGGAAATCGTGGAATTTTAAAATTTCGTCATAATGAAGTTTTGGAACTCTTAAGGCTTTGGAATTTTTTATTTTCGAAGAATGATGGAGTTCTCAAGTTTTGGAATTTTCAGAAATATTATAAGTTTTAAAATGTTGGAATTCTAAATTATTTGAGAATGTTCAAAAACTATCAAATATTAGTATTCTCAAGATCGGAAATTAGCAAGTCTTGACATTTGTATAGTTCTGGAAATTTCTCAAGTTTTGAAATGCTTGAATATTTCGAAATAATGAAACCTAGAATTCTCGAAATTTAAGAAGTTTTTCAAATGTCGGAATTCTTTATTTTTAAGAATTTCCCAGAACATGGAAATTTTCAATAATTTTGAAGATGAAATATTATCAGGTTTCGACATTTTTGACGTTCTGGGAATTCCGCATACTTTCAAGTATTTCAACATTTTCAATCAAAGAAATGTTAAAATTTTTGTCTTTAAAGATGTTGAAGTTTCGGGATTGAAAAGTTTCAAAAATAACAAAAAACCGGAACTTTCGAAGCTTTCAAATCTTCGGAATTTTGAGGAATTTTATATTTCCAATAAAATCGTGAAGTAATGAAGTTTTGAAAGTTTCAGAAATTTCGCAAGCTTCAAAAATGTTGAAATTTCGAAGTTTTCGAAAATGTCAAAGAACTTTGCAGTTTTTAAGAATTACAAAGATCACAGATGGTTGAGTTTTGACATGTTCAAAGTTTCACATCGCTCAGAAACATGATTTCTAACTTGAGAATCATGACTCCCATTTATCGGAGAGTGAATCGCCCCTCGATTTTCACAATAAATCAATTAATCTCAGATATAATATTGTTGTTGTAATTGTCCCTGCAACTTGCGCATCCCCGATCAAGCCCGCATCATCGTTTATGATCAAGCTATCTGTGCACTTGAAATAAATAAACGACGTTTCTTGGAAAAAAGGTGCAGGGCGATGGTCATTCTTCATCTCTGGGCGACGCCAGCACGCAGCAAAAAACGTAAAAAAGCTGACGAGCGCTCGACAAAGACGAGAAAGCGTTTATATCATTTTCATCCCTCGCTTTCTCTCTTTGCAAAGATGCAAGCTCCATCAGCGACTCGAAACAACCGCGCGCCTACACGTTATATACGTACACTGCAATAATGGGTAAAGTGGCGAAAACGAAAAGAAGCAGGGATATGAAGACGGAGGCAAAACGGGTCGGCCGCGAGAAGAGAAAAGCGGCGCGTGCAATTGAAAGGTAGGGTAGAAGGATTCGGAACAATGTCGCCCGGAGGGATGAAATTTTCTCAGAGTTGCGGGAAATTGAGTCGACCCAATAACATGTTGCCGGGGCGGGACACGAAATTGCGCCCTCGAAAAATGTAATACCACTTCTTGGCCGCGAGGGCCAAGGAGTGCCTATATGCTCCTGAGTGGAACAGAAGGTCGTCCCTACATTTTTTACCATTGCTTCCGATATTTTCCGTCATTCCACGGGAAATGTGAGAAATTCATGAACATATTTATTGGTTCGAAGCGGCCTAGAATTCATGAGATCCGAAAAATTTACTGCACATTTTTCCGGTTCCTATGAGAGTCCTAATACAAACTTCTCTAAATCATCTTTTGCTTAAATTTCCCATTCCGAGGGAATGATTCAACCCGCATATGCATGGTGCAACCAGCATTGAGGAGATATGTTTCATCTTGCAAGTGTAACAATCATGCTTGGATTACGGGAAACGTGTGCGTCTTTGGATGCTTTAATCGAGGGGCGATTCACTCTCCAATGAATGAGAGTCATGGGAGTCGACTCCTTCATGATTTCCAATTTAGGAGTCCTGATTCCCAAGTTGGAAATCATGATTCCCAGTGATGTAAAACTTTAGACATGTCGACATTGAATTATCTGTGATCTTTGAAATTCTCAAGAACTTCAGAGTTCTTGAACATTTTCGAAAATTTCGAAATTCCAACATTTTTGTTCTTCATAATTCCTCAAAAAACCACAATTCCATACAATTCCAAAGTTTCCAAAGCTTTGGAAGTTCCAAAATTTGAAAATTCCGAAACTTTACAACTTCGAAACGTCAATATCTTGAAATGTGAAAATTTTTTTAATTTCTTCGCTTAAGAACTTCAAAATACTTGAAAGTATGCGGAATTCCCAGAACTTCAGAAACGTCGAAACTTGATAATTTTTTATCTTTAAATTTCTCAAAAACTTCCCAGTTCTTGGAAATTCTCGAAACTCAAAAATTCCGACATTCGAAAGACTTCTCAAATTTCGAAAATTCTAGGTTTCATTGCTTAAAAATATTCGAGCACTTCAAAACTTGCAAAATTTTCAAAACTACACAAATGTCAAGACTTGCTAATTTTCGATCTTGAGAATTCTGCAATTTCAAAGTTTTTCAACATTCTTGAATAATTCCAAAGTTCAACATTTTAAAAACTTGTAAAATATCCGGAACTTTCAAAACATTAAAACTCCATAATTTTTAAAAATTCGAAATCCCAAAGCTTTACAAGTTCTAAAATTTCATTATTCCGGAATTTTTAAGTTCTACAATTTCCAAAATTTCGAAATTTTTAACTTCAAAACTTCAAAATGCGTACAAACTTCGAAAATTTTAAAATTTCCAGACTGTGTTTCGAAACCTTGAGTTTTTGCCTACAAAATGGTAAAAACTGAATTATCTCCAATCTTCAAAATTCCAACATTTTAAGAACGTGTGAAATATTCGAAACTTTCCAAACTCAAAAACTTCAAAATTATTCGAAAATTCGAAATTCCTAATGCTTTACAAGTTCCAAAACTTTATCATTCCAAAATCTTAAAAGTTTTACGATTTCCGAAATTTCGAGATTTCTAGACTTCAAAATTTCAAAATACGTACAAACTTCGAAAACTGCAAAATGTCCCGACCGTATTTCGAAACCTTGAGTTTTTACTTACAAAAATGTCAAAACTCAATAATTTCCATCTTTTTAAAAACGTGTGACATATCCGAAACTTCCAAAACTTAGAAACTCCATAATTATTCGAAAATTCGGTATTCCGATGCTTTACAAGTTCCAAAACTTCATTATGCCAAAATTTGAAAGTTCTACAGTTTCCAAAATTCCTAGATTTCTAGACTTCAAAACTTCAAAATACGTACAAACTTCGAAAATTGCAAAACTTCCAGACCGTATTCCGAAACCTTGAGTTTTTACCTACAAACATGTCAAAACTCTATCATATCCAATCTTGAAAGTTCTAAAACTTCTACATTACAATTTCCAGAACTTTTAATATTCCCAAAACGTCAAAATTCCAATCTATTATTCATTACAACTTACAATTAAGGAACACCGTCTAAAATCTTTGCCTCAGGCCCCACAAAACCCA
>JAPYZK010003564.1:0-11928 GCA_030522785.1 Platygaster equestris
GCAACTATTGGTCGAAAGAGGAGATTCCACTCACGTGTTGCCACACTCTCTATGCTCGTGAGGCAATCTCCACGCTCGAGGAATCTCCTCTTTCTCCCATTAGTCGTACAATATACTATTTCGGGTGAAAATCTTCAAAAGTGACGAATTTTTGGATTTCCATACTTACTAAATATCGAATACTAAATATAGGATACTAAAAATATTGGATTCTAAAATTTAAAAAATTTCAGTATCAGAAATAACTATTCGAATTTCTTAAAATTCACAGTTTTGGAGATGTTGAATTCAGTGGATTTCAAATAGCTTAATCTCCACATTTATGTTCGAACATTTTCTAGTTTTTTAAATGTAAAAATTCATAAGTTTTGATAATAACAATCTCGAAAATTTGATATAAGAAATGACTATTCAAATCACTTAAAACTGAATTTTTTATATGTTAAATTCAGTGAAAATACGAATTATTAAACTTTCACATTCACAAATATTCGTAAATTTTCCAATTTACCGAATATTAAAATTCATAAATTGTGACGACTTTAAAATTTTAATATCTTAAATGACAATTTAAAAAGTTTCAACATTAACAATTTTAAATGTGTTAAATTAAATTTCTTGAAATTAAAAATATTGAATCTTCACATTTCCATCAAATGTCCGAACATTTTCCAGCTTTTTGAATATTGAAACTCAAAAGTTTTCATAACGACAGTATTCCAAATTTTAATATCAGAAATTGGATTATTTTATTCTCATATTCAAAAAATTACTTTGTTTTGGAAAAACGACGGATGTCCACGTCCATAATAAGCGACCCGGAAGTATTCCGGTTCTGGCCTCAGTTGTTTGACGATGTTGTCATAAAATTTCGCCATTCTTTGCAGCAGATTCGACAATTGTAAATAGTCGTAAGTATACTCCTCGTATTGTTCCACCAATTCTTTGCAAACTTTTAATGCGCACTCCCACATTTTGCCGGCATCGAAATATTTTATCATGTCCATGTACAAAGCTTCCTTCAACTCGCGATGAGTTTGGCACCTTGGATATCTAATAAATAAAATAATTATTAATAATTATTATTGATAATTAATAATAAATTATTGATACATATATGACTGTTTATTATTATTAATAAATTGAACTGGTATAAATAAATATAAGAATAATAAACAATTTAAATGAATAATGTCGATCTATTCTATATTAAATATACAGATGAATTGATAATTTTGCCTCGAAAATTTGGAAAAATATGAGATTAAAAAAAAAGTGTTACCTTTGAGATTTCAACAATGGAGACAAAGATTGATCACTCCAACTGAGCAAGTTGCTGTGCAATTTCAATGTGTACGCAGCTTCGGTATAATTGTCGCATTCCAGATGAAGTTCGCAAAGCTTGTTCACGTACCTATAATTTATTTAGAGTTCAATAACTAAGAAAAGTTTTTGAATTAACTCATACTCAAGGACGTAGCCACAAATTTCGTTCGGGAGGGGGGGGGGGGGGATTACGGTGATTTTTACTCGAAATTAATTCAGCAAGTTAAAAAAGTGAAGTTTTAGTAGAGAATTATGAAAATTTTCCAAACTCTCAGAATTTTGAACACTTTTTGAATCTCTGAAATTTCCAAAATTGCCGGAATTCTCAAAATTGTAAAAATTATGCAGACTTTGAAATGTTCGGAGTACCCTAAACTTTGAAAATTCACGAAATTGTTGAAAATCTTGAAATGTTAAAAATGTTCAAAATTATCAAATTTCTCGAATTTTCAGAAATTCGTAAAATTTTCGAAATTCCTATAATTATGGAAGTATTGTAAATTTTCAGGATTTTCGAAACTTTTTCAAACCTACGAAAATTTCCAAAATTTTCGAAATACCGAAAATTTCAAAGATTCCGGAAAGTTTAAAAGTATTTCGAATCCTCTAAATTTTAAAATTCATCAGAATAGTTGAAAATCTTGAAATACGTTGAAAATGTTCCAACTAACTAAAAGTTACTCGAAATTTTAGAAATTCGTAAAATTTTGAAAATTAAAATAATTATGAAAACTGCCTTAATTATCAAGATTATCGAAAATTTTTTAAATCTCCGAAATTTCTGAAATCATGCAAATTGTCAGATTCTACTAACTTTCAAAATTCTCTAAATAGTTGAAAACCTTGAAATGTTCCCCAATCATCAAGTTTCTCGAAATGTGAAGAATTAGTAAAATTTTCGTGAATTCAAGAATTATGCAAATACTGTAAATTTTCAGAATTTTTGAAACTCATAAATCTCTGAAATTTATGAAAATTTTGAAATTCTCGAAATTTTCAAAATTCCAATAACTTCCAAAATCCTCAAAATACTTCAAACTTCGAAAATTCTCAAAATTGTTAAAAATATTGATATGTTAAAAATGTTCCAAATTATTAAGTTTCTCCAAATGTTAAGAATACGTAAAATTTTCGTAATACCAAAAATTATAAAAATATTGTGAATTTTTAGAATTTTTAAAACTTTTTTAAAACGTTGACATTTTCAAAATTATTAAAAATCTGAATTTTAAAACTACTAAAAACTTTGAAATTCTCAAAATCCTCCGAACTTCAAATATTCCCAAGATTGTTGCAAATCTCGAAATGTTGAAAAAATAGTTACCCTGAAATTTCACGGTAACTCTAGATTTTGAAAATGTTGCTTTTATACCTTATGTACATCTCGTTTCGTTTGATTTCTGAATAGAAATCTAGGAGATTCACAATGCACTGCATTCGATGTTCTTGGGCTTCAGAATGAATTATTTTTCTGTACTGCAACAACCTTTCCATTAAATTTGCGACAGTGTTGACGAAACGCAATCCTTGTTCATTCATGGTTGAATGACTCTCACAGAGCGAACTCATTACTTGGATCCAGAGATTTCGGAATTGTTCGTCGCCTTTGCCACCTTCGATCTGTTGAATCAGTTTTCATTAGTTGAAATTAGATAGTAAAATAAAAGTACATTTCGCAACTAGTGTGATAATAATTTTTCAAAGAATATGAGGTTTCTGAAAAAAGCATATCATGAGTTTAAAACTTGAAAAAGTCCAATAATGAACAACTTTTGAAGTTCAAATATCTACCAAAATTCGATATTCTTTGAAATTCTCAAAACTTCGAAACTTTAGAACTTTAACTTCGAACTTCCAGAAATTCCTAAACTTCTAAAGCTTCGGAAGGCTAAAAATTTTTGAAATCCGAGAACTTCAAAATTTCGAAACTCCACAACTTGAAAATTGACTCAAAAGTTAACGCTTTAAAATTCCAAAATTAAAGTCATTTCAAATTTCTAGGCTTTTAAATTTGAAAATCCTTCGAAACTTCATCAGTTTTAAGAATAGAGAAATGTTAAAAATTATAAAACTTAACAACGTTGACATTTCAAATTCTCGGACAATCTCGAAAACTTTCAAATTGAAAAACTTTTAACATTTCCCAAACTTCCAAAGCCCAACTTCATAAGTCTTCGAAACTCCAGAACTTCCAAAATTTTCAAAGCTTCAAAAAGTTTCAAAAATTCAAAATTCATCCAAATTTACCGAAACTTAAAATCCCAAACTTTTGTAATATCAAAACTTCTGGGATTGAAATTTCTAAATTCTTCAAAACTTTCAAAATGTCTGGAACTTAACAACTTCAAAACTTCAAAATTTTTTTACATTCTCAAAAACTTTAATATTTCAACATTTGTTCAATTTCTAAAATTTCAGAAAGTTCACAATTTTCAGAATACAGTAATTATTCAAAATTCTAGAACTTCCAAAATTTTCAAAGCTTTAGAAGTTCTATAACTTTGAGAATTGCAACAACGCACAACTTCAAAAAGCTTCCGAACTTTAACATTCACGCAAATTCGTCCAAACTTTAAAATCCAAAAGTTTTAAAAAATTTTTAACTTCCAGGATTCAAAACTTAAACATTATTGAAAATTTCTAAACTTTCAAAATTTCCAGAACTTGAAACATTCTAAAACTTATCAACTTTCAAACTTGAAAATTCTTTAAAACTTCAAAACTTTCGAAATGTCCGGAAATTGGAACTTCTAAAATTTCCTAAACTTGGAAAACTACAGTACTTAATAATTCTTCGAAATTCCAGAAGTTCAAAATTTTGAAACTTCCGAAATTTTTAAAAATCCAAAATTTCCGAAACTTTAAAAACTGCAGAACTTTACAATTCTTTTAAATTCCAGAAATTTAAGAATTTCAAACAAATTTAAAAGTGTAACAACTCCAAAACTTCAAAATTCTTCCGAATTTTTCAAATGTTCATAAGGTCGAAATTTAAAAAAGTTCGAAACTTCAAGCTTTGAAATCCAAACATTTTTTAATTTTCTGAAATTTTCGAAACATTAAAAATTCCAAAACTTGTCAATTTACGAACTTCAAAATTTTTTAGACGTTCAACATTCTTAGACATTTTTAAAAACTTTCAAAACACCGAAAATTTCAAAAACTTCCAAAAGTTCAAAACTGTATAATTTTGAAACATTACAGAACTTCCAAAACTTATCATTTTCAAAACTTCAAAGTGCTTACAAACTTCAAAATTCATGCAAGTTCGTCAAAATGAAAAAATCCAAAACTTCGAAAATCTCCAAACTTTCAAGCTTCTCCACTGGCGTAAATGAATCATTGAAAAATAATGTATACATTTCACAAGAATTCCAACAATTTTCCAGGGTTAACACGAATTTCCTTGACGATTCCAGATTTTTCCCTGAGCATTTCATTTTCTTTGAGAAATTCATGTTTTTCAGGTGCGAAAAATCCCTGTATGTAAATATTGAAGTTGAACATTTCGTACCAAAGTATCCAATTTGGCGATCATTTCGTTTTCGTACTCGTTGAAATTGGCTTTTATATGCGCCGGATCTCGTTTCGTGTCGCCGTATCCTTCGACCATACGAGAACTGTAAAACTCGCACTGCATCATATCGAAAAATATGGGAATCGTGGCTTTGCGCAATTCAGTTTCCGGGATCAAAGCCATTTCCAAAATCGACCCCACCAAAGCTGGGACGAAAAGTACTTTGTGTTGACCCAAATTGAACCACATCGAACGGATTTCGAAAGCTGTTTCTCTGCAAATAAACAGCAATCATACTCTTTTCTTTTCTGAATTTATATCTCACGTTATTTTAATTTCAGCTACCATTTTCTATGCACGCTGAAATTTTTATTTTGTGTTTGTTTAATTTTAACATGATTTTCCGTACATGTTTTCAATTTTTCATTTTCTTTTTTTTCCTGCAATTAACATTGTTGAGTTTAAAATGACAAATGAAAAAAATTCAGATTTTTTAGATTTTTCATCAGTTTTCTTACTCTAAAAAATATCTCAACCTTCAAAATTTACATTATTGGAGAAGTCGCAAATTCAACGAATTTCAGAATTCAAAATTTTCAATTCATCAGTTGTTCCATCCAAGAAAAGTTTGGAATTTTAAAATTTTTCGAATTCCATACATTTTAAATTCTTTGACATTGGTAATCTAGACATTGAAAAATATATGAAGTTTTAAAAGTTTATCGATAAATTATTTCGATAAATAATTCAAAATTTTTTCTTTCTTAATGAATTCTGAACTTAGGACATTCCAAAAAAATAAAAAAACTCTTATCTTTTTAAATATTCACAAGTTTTGAAATAAGTAAATAAAATAAAAAAAAATACCTGCGCATATCATTGTACCGCTTCACAATTCGACTATGTTTTGACTGACTGAAATTTTCCAGTTGCAGGGCCGGCTGGGTCGAAAACGCAATGGCGCAATGGAAAAAATTGGACCAAGCTTGATACTCGAATTCGGAAAAGAAGTAATCCCTGATCGTGGACGAAAAAAAACGCAGGGAATTCAAGATAACGCTATTCTGCAGCATTATCATTTCGCTCCACTCGCTGTTGAAAACCGTCCTTGAAACGAGATCCTTGAAAACCAGCAAAATCTCCATCAAAAAGTCCAACAAATCGAATCTTGTCGCGAAATGATTCACGTAGATCTCATAATGGTGTTGCGTCATTTGCCTGGAAAAATCTTTCAATTAATCAAGGAACTTGACGCCGATTTATATCAAAAGTCGTTCATATATATTAATATTATTATATATATTAATAGAACTTTTTGACCTTTTTGGACTAGATGAAGATTGGTAACGTAATATATTCTAATTTTTAAATTCTGAAGTGTTTTATACAACAATTTTCAAAGTATTTTTAATATTCATAACATAATTTTTAAAAACTTCAAAATTTTAAACGTCCAAAATTTAAAAAATTTCTAGAACATCGAAGACATAATAATAAAAATTTTGAAACTCTTAAGCTCTAGATCTTGAAAGTTAATGAAAACTTCACAACTTCTGGGAGTTTCAAAACTTCGAATAACCCGGAACCTGATAACTTTTGAACTGCGAAATCGTTCGAAACTTTGCAATTCTCGAAAAGTGCAAAATTGAAACTTCGAAATACTTTGAAAATTCTAAATTCATGCAAGTTAGCGAGAACTTCACAATCCCAAACCTTCAAAACTTTCGAAACTTCGGAACTTTATGAATTCCAAAAGTGAACAACTTTTGAAAATCAAAATTTTTCAAAGTTCAAAAATTTTTAGAATTCTCGAAAATTTCAAATTCCGAAAGTTCAGAATTTCATACTGCTTACAAATTCTAGAACATAAAGAATTTTCGAAGCTTCATAAGTAACAAAACTTCGAATATTCCAAAACTTTAAAATTCATCTAGATTCGAAACTTGAAAATTTCAAAATTTGTCAACTTCTAGTCTTTAGGAAGTTTGAAATTTCTCAAACTTTTAAAAATTCGGAACACTACACTTTTTTGACTTTGAAATACTCTGAAATACTCGAAAATTCAAAAATTCTGAACATTCAAAACGCCCTAAACTGCGGAAATTTTCAAGATTTAGAACTTTATCTGTCTTCAAACTTTCAAAACTCCAGACTTTTCATAAAAATTTCGTATCTTCAAAACTTTAAAAATCTTTGAAAATCCCAAGCTTCCGAGCTGTAAAATTCTTAAAAAGTATCAAAACTTAGAAAATTTCAAAACTTTAAGATTTATCTAAATTCGTCGAAACTTGGAAATTTCAAAGTTTCGAAACTTCCAGATTTCGAAATGTTCAAAATTTCTAAAACTTGAAAAGGTTTAAAACTCAACACTTTTTGAATTAAAAAATTCTTCAAAACTTCAGAAACTTCCAAGTATCCAAAACTCTACAGATCTCAAAATTTTACATCTTTCGAATTATAACATTGTAAAAACTTTAAAATGCATTAAAATTCTCAAAAAATGAATAATTTGAAAACTTCGACGAAAAAGTGTAAGATAAAAGATAATGTTGAAATAAAAAAACTGAACAATTTATAAAATAATGAAACGTTTACCAATAATTTATCCATGTTTATCAATACGTTAGATACGTAATATGTGAACAACTCCTATAGTATTCACATCAACTTACCGAAATATTCCCAACATCACAGATACTGAATTTCCCACCAAAGGATTTTCTCTATCCATCGAAATGACTGTTTGGATGATGGTTCTCAGAGCGATAAGCATGATCTCTTTAACATCGGCGAACGTCGATCCAACGTCTTTGCGAAAAGTCAGTTCCAAAATATCAGAAAGTATTTTTACGCACAATTCGACCTGAAGTATCGAAAAAAAAAATCATTCAATATTCAATATTCAATATTCAAATCTTCAGGTAAAAAAGGCTGTTTATTGCCCAACGCGCGTCAAAAAATAGTATATTGTGCGACTAATGGAACAAGGAGACGATTTCACGAGCGCGAAGTTTGCCGCACGAGCGTAGCGAGTGCGCAAACTTCGTTCGTAGCAGTTACGCTTAAAATAATATTTTTAACGTATCTGCAAAGTCATATTATGACTTTTTTTGTACACATCGCTACACTGCTATTGACAAACAATATAAAAATGAAAGTAAACAATTTGAGAACAAAAATGGAGTGATTTATGGACCGCAATATCCCCGACATGAGCGTCAACGTTCCCTCAACCAACCTGTGGGAAAAGTAGACATTTCTCCTACAAGTTGGTATTTTTACCAGGCTGTACGTCACAATCAGGTAATTCATTATTTCTTCCACTCGCAGCAGAGCCTCGAAATTATATATTACTCAAAGATGTTTAATAATAGTATATTGTGCGACTAGTGGGAGAAGGAGAAGATTCCATGAGCGGGAAATTGCTGCACGAGCGTAGCGAGTGCACTAACACGCGAGTGGAATATTCTCCGTCGACCAATAGTCGCACATAATACTTAATCCAACAACCTCGAGGAATATGTGATTTCGGGGCTCGCTGAGAAGGGACAAAATAATAGATTACCTCATTGACTGACGCAACAATCGCTCTTAGAGCTTTGCTACGTACTTTAGGGAGTTAAAAACTTATCATTTCTTTTGTCGCTTTGATTTTTTTCGGGATTGATTATGACTGTATTCGACACTTTCGTTAACATCATCAAAAACATTGCAGCAATACACAGTTTTGGGATTTTGAGATTAGGGTTGGAGAGTTTGACGTTTCGATTTATGTCGAGTCGCTCGTCCGCCATCTTGTTTCCATTATCGCTGGAAACAAGATAGGGTTAACGTTTTAGATATAACAGTTTTTTTGTACAAATTGCTATATTGCTGTTGGAAAACAATATAGAAATGAAAAGTAAACAAGTTGGGAACAACATTCAAGTGATTTATATGTCGCAATATCCCCGACATTTGCGTAAACGTTCCCTTAAACAACCTGCGGCAGAAGTAACTCAACCCGTGGGAGAAGTACTTATTTCTACCACGGGTTGGTGTATTTCTCCCACGCTGTACTTCAACAATCCGGTAATTCACTATTTCTCCCACTCTCAGCAAGGCTCCGAAATCACATGTATAAAACATTACATGCACTATGAACATAAAATATATTTCACGTTCGTACAAGGATAAATATCTATGAAATGTCCAGAAATGAGTGGTTTGCGGGTTCGGATGTGACAAATCTCGGTCTCATGCTTCTGAAAAATTACCTCTTCAGAGTATCCGCGATGTTGGTTGAGGAGGTGCTGCTTTTCACCAAGCAGCCTAGCTACTTTAGCCACGCTCTTCCCAGGCGTGCTTGACGTCCCCTTTACATGTCAAACACCAAAACCAAAGCGAACACAAACAGAAAAACCCAGAGTTAGTTAGTAGTAGAGATGGGAGATGCTCGATATTTCGATTTTTCCAAGACGATAATTGAAAATAAAAAATCTCAAACACATTGAATCAGTGGATATTTTTTTTCTTTTTCAATTTATGTCGACAAATTTTTCAAGTTTTGAAATGTTGAAGTTCAAAGACTTCAATAAGAACATTCAAGTTGCGAATAACTTCAAATGATTAAATTGTTCATCATTTTTTAATTACGTGGAAATTATTAACTGAGAATTAAAATTTGAAGAAAAAAATATGTCAGTCTTGTGGCTAAGAAAAAATCGAATGCATCAAACAAAACGTGGACCAATTTCTAAAATCTCTATGTAAGCGTATAAATCACATAAATTTCGAGTTTCTACAAAGATGGCAAAAAAAAAGTTGAAGAACAAAAAAGAAACAATAGACGAAAAAAAGGTTAAAAGACATTCAATAATTCACAAATTTCATCATTTCTTCACTTATATCGTCAAAATGGCACGTTTTCAAAGTAATGGAAACAAAAATTCAGAAATTCAACAAATCATGCAAAAATTCTACACCACTACAAAATATTCATGCATTCACATAGAACTACAGAAAAAAGGAAAAATGCCACCCAAATGTCATCAATCACGTGATAATAAGTTCCTAATTCCTAAATGAATCAAAAATCGCGATAAATAAAAAAATTCAACATTTTCCTACCTTCTATTGCTACTACGACTCAAAATTACAAGCATATCTCACAGTATTGAATACAAGTTTTCATCTAATTTCTCTGCATTTATAAATGTTAAAAAATTACCTCTTCCTTAGCTTCCAAGAGATATCGAACAAGAGACGTGACTTTAGGGAGCAAAATAGCCCTGCATTCCGGGATGAGAAACAATGGACTGTGCACGATGTCATTGACAGTCATCATTTTTTGTTTCGTCAAACGACCAGCTGGCAGAGCTGCCAACAAATCTGTGAACATGACGCTCAATTTTTTCCCGTTGTAAACTCGGAGTAAATGGGGAATTGTGGTCGGTAGATATTTCAGGCACGCTCCTTGAACCACCAGAGTTCCGTCAGTTTCGTAACTCATGAGCGTCACGATGGAGTTCAACAGATTCGTCAAAGTTTCCGAAAATGCTTCCTCGTCTAGGTTGATTCTGTAAAAAAAAGTGAATAAAATATTGAGATTGTTGTTTTATACCTAGTAACTATGATTGTTATTAAATACTTAATAGTAGTATATTATGTTCCAAAGGGCAAAAAGTTTTTTTGGACGAATGCGAGTTTATATTTCTCGGCTTCGCCTCGGAATATATTTCAAAAGTTTCCAATTTTCTATGCTTTTGAACTTAAAGTTCTTTGAAACTCAAAAAATTTCTAAATTTTAAAAACTTTTCGAATTCCAAACTTATCAACTTTGATACTTAAAAATTCTTAAAAACTTCAAAATTCTTCAAGACTTCAAAATTCTTGGACATCTTCAAAAACTTTAAAAAACCAAAACATTTAACATGCCACAAGTTCCAAAATATTCAACGCTCCTAAAGCTTTATATCATCGAAAGTTACAAAATTTCATAACTTCCAAATTTCAAAACGTTCAAAAAAATTAAAACTCATCCAAACTCGTCGAAACTGAATAATGTCAAAACTGTAAAATTTTGGAATTTTCCTTGAACTCCAAATAATTCGGAATATTTTTCCAAGATCAAAACGAAATTCCCTGACAATTCCAGGTTTTTCCCAGAAAACTCCATTTTTTCTGACACATTTGTTTTCCAGGTTTTTAAGTGCACATTAACACTTATTTAAAAAAATGTTTTTTAATCAAAAATCAAAAAATGTTTTTAATGCAAAAATTGAAAATGTAAAATGTGAAATAACTATAAATTCGCCACTCAAATGAATAAACATCGTAAATCCATACTCAGCGTAGAGAAGTCGCGACTCAACGATGAACCTCACGCAGTACTGCAAATTTTTCATGGTTTTGAGAAGTAGATCACGTTGCTGAGGATCGTTCGTATTGACACTGTCGATGTGCTTTTGCACGACAGCGATCAATTTTTTGTAGGCAAGTGTAGCAGAGAAACTCTCGGAAATGTACAGATCCAGCACGGGTTGAAAATGCTGGTATTTCCGATCAGAAACCAAACCCATGATGTACAGTAGACACTCGAACAAAATGTCGTCGTGATTATCACTGGTCGGGTTGTCCATGAGAATGCTGAACAAAGCATCCAAAACATCCTGCACGGACACATTTGAATTAATAGGAGTAATAACACCGTGCAATCAAATTTAGGTTTTTATACACATTTGGAAAATGAACTGAAAAAAACAATAATATATGACCCCAAAAGCCAATTGCCCAAAGGATTTCGAAAAGTTAGTTCGCGTTTGCGAGTTATAATGAATTAAAATTTTCGAATTGATCACAATGCATTTTCGTCAGTTTTCGTCCGATTTCTAAATCAAAAATCAGGAAAAAACCATTTTTTTAATTATCGAACGAGAAGAAAAAAAAAAAATTTTTCATAACACGAAGTTTCTTAAATTTTTGCAAATTGTGTGTACATCGATAAAACTATTTATAAACACAAAGTCTAAACGTACGATTTTAACCCCAAAAAACACCCCTCCAAAATACACCACTGCTACTACTAATATTAACTACATAATACC
>JAPYZK010003565.1:0-23837 GCA_030522785.1 Platygaster equestris
AAAGTACGTAGCAAAGCTCTAAGGGCGATTGTTGCGTCAATCAATCAGGTAACCCATTATTTCCCCCTCTCTCAGCAGGGCCGTGAAATCACATATTTCGGCGCGTTTGTTGAATAAAATAGTGTGTGCGACTATTGGTCGAAAGAGGAGATTCCACTTGCGTGTTGCCACGCTCGTTACGCTCGTGAGGCAATATCCACGCTCGAGGAATCTCCTTTTTTTCCCACTAGTCGTACAATATACTATTTCCTGATAGACATCTTGGTTACGCCTTTGACAATGGTGCTCTCGTTTAGGTGTTTAAAAACTCGTAAATGTTGGGTTGTTGTGAAAAGGTGACGAGTACGAGCGATCTGAGCAAAGTCGTAGGCAAGGCCGTGCGAGAGCTAGGGGAAAGGGATGGCTCGTCCCTCAAGAGCATCGAGAGGTACGTGCGACAAAGTCACACGGTCGAGGAGGAGGCCGAGGGTGACCTCAAGGCGGCGCTCCGGCTCTCCACCAAGAGGGCCGTGGACAGGGGTTTGGTCACGCAGGAGGGCAAGCTCTTCAGGCAAGCCGACAGGACACCTTATCTCGCCAAAAAGCTCAACGAGCACGCCACCAACATGATCATCGATTCCTCCATTCCAAAGGTCAGTTACACCTTTACCTCCGTTTTTTTTACCTTTAGAATTTAGCAGGGTGTCTGTAAAACTCGGCCTGCAACAGAGCGTGCATTTTAATTTTAATTGGGTTTCTGATTCAGAAAGTGAATTTTTCGTTTTTCAAAATGCGCATACTTGTAAAAAATTTTGAAACTGTTCTATTGGCCTTTATGACCCAAGACGGAAATTATTTCGAGCTTCAAGGGTATTTGAGTGAAAACACGTATTGATACAGTTGATTACCGCTCCCTTATCTCTCACATCGTCGCATTCAAAGTGCTTCACTTATAATCCCCTTACTCGAAAGAGTTTAAAATGAAGCCCATATCCTTTTTCGCGAAGCGTGCGAATCGAACAAAAAATGCGAAAGGAGTTTGAAGATACGAGGTATTGTTTCCGCTCGTCACGCTTCTTTCTCCAAGAGTCACGCCAGTTGCTCTCGCGTTTTTTATGTATATATTATAAATAACAGGCCCTAACCCCGAAAAAAAGAGAAAAAAAAAATTGGAGAAGTAGGGACCCTTCCAATTTATTGTTTTCCACGTTATTTTATTCAAAAAATAATGAATTTCACATTCATTCAGGTGCAGATTTGAGGGTAAACAAATTGAAAGACATCAGCTTAACTCATTGTGGAAAAAACGTGGAATTAGATAATTTTTCAGAAAATATCTGGAAAATGAGGGAATTTTCAGGATTGGGGTTTTTTAAATTTGAATTTTGAACGCGATTATCTTTTTTTTCGAATTTTCAGCATTTCAATGATTCGCAAAATCAAGGGCATAGTCTAGTGATCGGAGAGAAATCGAAAAATTAGGGAATTTTTCAGAAAATGTCTGGAAAATCAGGAAACCTTTAAGAATTGAGATCTTGAAATTTTTAATTTTTAATGTGATTATCCTATTTTTTTTTCGAATTTTTGAATATTTGAATGATTCGCACAATCGAGGGCATAGTCTAGATTTTGATCAGGGAGAAATCGGAAAATTAGAGAATTTTTCAGAAAATGTGCGGGGAATTGGGACATTTTTCAGAATAGATGTCTTGAAAAGTTTCATTATTGATTCGATTACCCAATTTTTTTTTGAATTTTCAACATTTGAATGATTCGCCAAATTGAGGGCATAGTCTAGATTTCGATCAGGGAGAAATCGGAAAATTAGAGAATTTTCAGGATCGAGGTTTTTAAAATTTGAATGTTGAATGCGATTATCCTATTTTTTTGTTTTTTTTTCGAATTTTGAACATTCCAATGATTCGCAAAATCGAGGGCATAGTCTAAATCTTGATGAGGGAGAAATCGGAAAATTAGAGAATTTTTCAGGAAATGTGCCGGGAATTAGGACATTTTTTAGAATGTCCTAATTCTGAGGTCTTGAAAATTTGCATTGTTAATGCGATTATCGTATTATTTCTTCGAATTTTCTGAATATGAATGATTTCCACAATCAAGGGCGGCGTAGTAAAGATTTTGATGAGGGAGAAATCGTATATATTTTTTTTTTGTTTTTGGGAAAAATTCGAGTTGTATTGACGGGTTAAATTCGGTATTTGCATAAAAACGTTAAAAGGGGTTTGAAGGGTGGCCAAGACCGGCTATCACGGCCGACTTCCGTCAGTTACGTTGACTCGTTTGTATCTCGCACTTTTATTGATCCCCGCGACTTATTTTTGCCCGCGTTTAACGCGCCGCGTAGACCACAAAACGCGAAAGGGCAGCGTCGAGCCAAAACGCGCCGGCGCGTCGTCAATTCGTCAAATATAAACTGAAATTGCGAAAATTACGACTCGACCGTCGTCATGATCGACACGAAATGAAATACGAAATTTTTGGAATACTCGAAAATCTTCGTCGACGATAGAAAAGTGGATTTGAATTACTACAAAATGGAATACAAACCTGAATTAAAATAATTCTGGCTTGTGCATTTCAAAATAAATTTTTTTATTTGTTAGTAACTGCATTTTTTTATGAACGAATTATTTTTTTTTTCGAGTCATGTTACTAGAAATTCCGAGAATAGAAAAATTTTCCAAGTGAAAATTTTTAGGAATTTCTGATGGAAACAAAGCATGACGATTTGAGAGTTGAAAAACAAAGAGTTTTCGTAATATCAAAATTCGAAAGCTTAGTAATCGTAATTTGGAAATTTCAAAATACGAAATTTTTAGCAGTTGAAAGTTGAGATTAAATTGTTTGAATGTCGAAATTTGGGATTCCACTTATTTAGAAATTCATGAAAATTTTGGATTTTCAATTTGGAAGTTTTAATATTTATAAACATCCGAAAATGAGAGTATCGGAACGTTATCGATCACAATACGTAAGGATACGAAAATTTAACAACCCGTAAAGTGAAATTATGAAATTTAAAAATTAGCATAGAGAAATTCAGAACTGCGATAGAGAAATTGGAAAATTAGAATGTAAAATGAGTCAAAAATTTAAGATATGAATCTAAGGAATCTAAGAATTGGAAAATCCTAAATCTGATAACCTGATCATTATTTCAAAATTTTTATGTCAAGAATAAAATTGTGAAATTCGTAATTAAAGAATTTGAATTTGAAAGCTCCGATGATTAAATTTCAAAGTTTTAAATTTCGACAATTATGCTAATTTTCAAAATATTAACACATCAAAAAATTGCCAATCCTCGATTCAAAATTATATCGAAAATTCGTCACCTGATAAATTAAAAATCTCGAAAACTCGTAACATCTCACTCGTAATTTTTAATCCGATTCCAAAATCCGGCAAAATTTTGATCAAATCCCAAATCCTCCGTAAAGTTTTTCGAATTATACAAGATACATACAAAAATGTAAGAGTACTGATATTCTGACATTTAAAATGATCTAAACACAAAAATTCAAAAAATTTTTCAAGTTATTCAGGACACTAGGAAAAACATAACTGTCATCAATTCCAAATTTTCTTGACAGCAACAAAAAAATTCTGCGTGATCGTCAAAATTTCACGTTCAGATTAAAAAAGATTTATATTCAGTCCCTCCCCAAAAAAAATTTCTGGTTACGAAATTGACGAAAGCAAATAATTTTCGACATCTTTAAAAATTTTAAGAAAGTGGAAAATTTTTTTTTTTGTAGATTAATATATAGATATTTTATAGTATATTAATATTAATATTAATATAGAAATTTATGGGAATCGACGAAAATTTATGTGGGAGCTGATAGAAATCGACGAGAATAAATGGAAGTCAATAGTGATTGACAGGAATTCATATGAATTCATAAGAAACGATATTAATATTGAATATTAATAGTGCGTGATGGATGAGAATTTATATAAATTCTTAAAAATGTATGGGAATCGATTGGAATTGATGAAAATTAATGTGAATCGATTAAATTTGATGGGGAATGATGAAAATTGATGGAAATGCATCAAAATAAATGATAATCGGTAGGAATCCATAGGAATCCGGAATGGGTAGTAGAAACTAATTGATGCAAATAAATGGAAATCAATAGTAATTGATGGGAATTCATAGGGATCTAAAGGAATTTATGGAAATCAGTGGGAATTGATGAAAATTTATGAAAATCGATGGAAATTCATGGGAATGGATATAGAAATTGATAGGAATTGTCAAAAATCCATGTATAAAGTATGAAATACCCATTGATATTTGTAATAGCATGTATAGGAATTAATAAAAGGAATTATAATCATAAAATGCAAGCACGCGTAGCGCGGACATCGCGTCTAGTGTATAAAGATTTTGAAAACCCATCCCGAAATGCTTTTCTGGATCCGCCCCTGATATAATGTAACAATCGTCCTAATATGAAGACATCTTAAAAATCCGTAAAAATCCGTTTTGTATGAATAATCCGTTCAAAATCCCTTTAAATTTTTCCTATACCTGGAAAATCCGTAAAAAACGGATAAATCCGTTCGTCTGGCAGTACTGGTCCTCTGCTCCTCTTAAGAAAATTCTCGATCCGCCACTGAGCCCGCGGAATGAATGATATACGTCCAAGATATACGTCGATCGTCGGTCGTATTATCTTTCCTTGTCCCTCAGGAATTTCTCTTTCCCCAGTTACGTGTCGTTGATTTTATGAACACACGTGTGTTGTCAGGGTTGTCAGTGTTGTTACTTATGTAGCTTGTGCATCCATTCATTTACGGAGACTTTTTTTACACTTTTCAAGGGTTGTTCAAAAGTTTAATCAATTTTTTATAGATAAAGTTCGTGAGAATAGTCGGTGAAACGATGTTTCTTCGGAATAAAAATCGGAAGTTCGAAGTGAGTAAAGAAGTATTCCAAAAGTGACGTATAATATGACGTCCCAGTATCGATCGGTAGTATAGGTTATGAATGTTTGCGTGCATTTGCGTGAATGGGTCACGATTTACTCACGATAAAGTTTGTTTGCATTTTAACGCGGACTTTTTTTGGATTTAGTGGATTTATTAGTATTTTGGAGGATGTTTTTGGAATATTTGATTACTTTTAGTTAGCCTTGGAGTATTTTTAGGCGTTGGATTTCGATAATATCGATGTTTTTGGGGTGTTGAAATAATGTTATAAATTGTCAAATTTCACTTCAAAGTGAAAGTTAAGATTTTATCATTAATTAATTATTGTTTTCTTATCAAATTGAGAAGAATCGAATTGGCTTGAGAAATAATAGAGTTTTCGAATTTTAAACACTGATTTTACGTGATTGAGTATAATTATACGAAAATAAAATAATACAATGTATATGAAATTACCCTAGTGATTCTAATTTTTATAAAAACCTTATAAAAAATTGTTATAAAAATTTGTGTAAGGTCGGTTTTATAAAAGTTTTATACAATTCTTATAAAATGTTTATAAAAGTTTTTCTAAAAATAAAGGTTTTATAAGAAAATTTGAAGGCATTTTAATTGTTTTTATAAAAAACGGATGAATTGTATAAAAATTGACAGATTTTATAAAAAAAATGTTGTTATTAAGTTTTTATAAAATCACTTTATAAAAATCGAATATTTTATATAACTTTTATAAAATCGACCATATAAAAAAAAAGAATTTTCATAAATAGTTCACTGATTTTATAAAAATTTGGCCTGTTTTTATAAAAACTACAATCATAGTAGTATTTGAAAGTGGGTATTTATATGAAATTTTATTTTTATGAAATTTATATGACTTATACAGATTTGCGAAGAATTTTGACTTTTTAGAGGATTCAAATGCAGAATCGTAAAGAACGCGATAATTTGATTTTTCTCAAGTTAATAGTGTGTGGATTTTTTTTACGCGGCTGTAACAAATTTAAACAACTGAATCATTTCTTTTCGGACTTTGTAGGTTGATTTTTGGAAAAAACTAGTCCAGAATCCAAAATTAATTGATATTTATCAATGCTTTAATTTTTTTAAAGCAGGAGTTTTGGTTCATTTAAACATTTAAAATTTCTTAAAGATCGATATTTTTACGTAAGTTCATTGATTTTGACATGATGCATAATTTTGATCAAATTCTTCTGTTTTCTAAATGACAGCGATTTTTTCGAATTTTTACGTATTTGTACGAGAATCCAAAAATAATTTATATTCACTAATATTGTACTTAAAAATTTTTTTTTGTCAATTAAAGTTGAAATTTTGAAACTCCTTCATGATTTAAATTTTAACGTAGGTACGTTAATTTTTTCATGATACATCATTTTTGTCATTTTCATGTTTCTTGAATATGTACGATTTTCACAAATTTCGAAGTATTTGTACTAATATCGTGACGTCTAAAACGTTATTTTTCATTTGTTATAAAATTTTGTATGTTATTTTATTTATTTATTTTTTATCAAACTATTTCAGAACCCGAAATTGATCAATATTCATAAATATTTCGATTTTTAAAAACTAGAGCTTTGCTTCATTCAAAAATTCGAAATTTCTCAAAGATCGAGATTTTTACGTAAATTAGTTTTGACATGATGCATAATTTTTATTATTTTTGTTCATTGAGTATTAGCGATTTTTATGAACTTTGACGTATTTTTACCGATATCGTGATGTCTGAAATGTAATTTTGCAGATTTTTTTTTTTTTTTTTTTTTTTTTTTTTTTTTTTTTTTTTTTTTTTTTTTTTTTTTTTTTTTTTATTTCTTCAGAATCCAAACCAAATAGCTTTTGAAATTCAAACAGTTCTGACAAGAATTTTAGTTGACATTAATTATCAACAATCGAATATGAAAATGTGTTTTGAAACGTTTTTCATGTTCCATTAAAAACACGCGCGTTCTCTCGTATACGATATTCGTAACTTCCAATACGCAACGACGGCAATAAATTGTCTCGTACAAATATATACCACCATAATTACGATTCTTATCGCTGTTCCCGCGATGACCTAAATTGCGCGAAAATCGACTGCAAACAATCTCGTCGCTCGATTTCGGTCTTCTTTTATTTTTCTGTAATGAAAAATCGAGAAAATTTTGACCTGAAGTAGCTACATTAAAAATAAATCAACTAATTTTACAATGATAAAATTCACAAATTGAATTTTTTTAAATCCGTTCAATTTTTAATTTGAATTCAAAAATCCCAAACTTCGGATGAAAAATTTTCAAAATCGTGAATTGCTCTCATTTGAACACTAAATGACGGAGTTGATATCAAAAAGTATGAAAATTCGCAAATTTAATCATTTTGATTTTCAAAAAATTGTGTACACGATTTTTACAAGGTCGATACGAAAATTAAGTCTTGAAAGAAATTTGAAAATCTTGTAAGATTTTGGAAATTCGTATAGTGCTCAAAATTACATATTAGTATCGTAAATTTTGAGGACTCGAGTCCTCCCTTGAGCGGATCGTGGATAATTGAATGAGGCGAGTTGCAGGGCTAAAGTGTAAATAAATAAACGCGGAGAAAAAGAGCGTAATTGTATAATGAACGCGTCAACTTTCGCTGCGATCCCTTTCTCGTGTGCTCTAATGAGATGCACCCTCGTGATTCGAAGATATGGCATCCAACCTTTTCTTACGACCGGAATGAATAATTATGCTTTACTGGCTGCGCCGCTCGCCTTTTGTAGACGTAATGTAACGTGTAGTTCGCCACCGCGCCTCGCTCGTATTTATTTACGCACCGAGCGTGAAGGTTGCGTACCGCCATTATTGGCCTACTATATTATACCTATATTCTTGGTTACGACGATCATCGCGCATCAACCAAATTTGTTGTCTGTTATAAACGTTGAGAGAATGTTTGACCGTTTTTCGATTAAGTTTTTAGGAATGTTCAGGGTGTTTATGATTGTCTAGAAACTCGGATTTTTATAAAATGCCGAGTTTTTAAATACTTGTACAAATTTGAAAAAAAAATTTTTTTCAATTTTCTTCTGATTCTATGATTTCGAAATAATTTAACGTTTTTTTGATTTGGAAAAAAATTTCGAATCGTTACGAAATTTTCATTATTGGAATTGAAGAATTCGGAAATTCGCGATTTTTAAATTTGACGATCGCAAGTTTTGAAAATTTGAATAATTCGTTCTGAAATGTCTAAATTTGTCGTTTTTAAAATATCACAAGATGTACAATTTTAAATGAACAAATTTGCATAGTTAGGAAATGATAATTCGGTAATGAAAATTCAAAAACACTATGAAAATGTCCAACAAAGTATCCGAAATTCGACGGTTTCTCGAAAGTCTGAGAAATGGAAATTTGAAAATTGTTGTCAATTCTTCTGATATCATAGAAGATTTTGAAAATTTTCTGAAGTTTCCAAAATGTTGAAAATGTTCTTAAGATGTCCAAAAGTTAGTCGTAAACTCTCAGAGATTTTTCAAAACATCCCCAGATGAAATTAATAAAAATACTTATTTGTTGGAATTGAAGAATTGAAAACTGAGTAAATATGCAAAAAATTGTAATATTTTTATATTCGAAAATACAGTGTTAAAATATCAATTATACAACCAGAGATTTCAAAATTCGACGATCGAAAAATTCTTAACATTAAAATAATATGTTCTGAAATGTCTTAATTTTTCGTTTTTAAAATATCACAAGATGTAAAATTTTAAATGAACAAATTTGCATAGTTAGAAAATGATATTTTAATAATAATAATAATATTAAAATAATATTTTCAAAAATTTCTGAGAGTTTACGACAATTTTTTGGACATCTTAAGAACATTTTCGAGATTTTTAAAACTTCAGAAAATTTTCAAAATTTTTTATGATATCAGAAGAATTGACGACAATTTTTGAATTTCCGTTTCTCAGACTCTCGAGAAATCGTCGAATTTCGGATACTTTTTTGGGCATTAATATAGTGTTTTTGAATTTTCATAATCGAATTATTATTTTCTAACTATGCAAATTTGTTAATTTAAAAGTTGACATCTTGTGATATTTCTAAAATGAAAAATTTAGACATTTCAGAACGAATTACTTGAATTTTCAAAATTTGCGATCGTCAAATTCAAAAATCGCGAATTTCCATATTCCTCAATTCTAATAATGATTTTCATAAATATCATTAAAAATTTTGAAATATTCCGTAATTACAATAATAGAAAAAATTTTTTTCGAACTCCAAAATCACCAATGAAAAACGTTTAAAAAATTTGATTGATGTTCATATTATATCTTTTCATTTTTAAATCATAAAATTAATTAACCAAAATCCTTTGTATATCAGCAAAATTTAAATTATCAAAATTGTGACATTTCTCAAAAAATTTTGATTGTTTCAAGAGAAACAAAAAATTGAGGAAATTTTTTGTTGAATACTGACTATACAATCCTGAAACTTATATGTTTCGTTATTTTGCCGATTCGATTGATATTTTCAATTTCGAATTTTTCGACAATTTTCGAAAATCCCACAAATCGTTAAAAAAAGTCATAAAATCAGAATTTGATAAATGTCAAGTTTTGGAAAATCTTTCGGAATACTTGAAGTTGCGATTATTTTCACGATTCAAAATTTTGAAATGCTAAATCGTTTGATTCAGTTTGAGTTCCTTGATTCATCTTTTCTATGCTTTTTTGAGAATATTTAGTCAATTTATAAATTATAAAAACTTATGATGCCGGACGAAGTTCGTCCGCATTTTGTAATTTATGATGGAAAAAGAAAAAAAATTGCAAAAATGAGAAAGTATTGAATTTAATTGTATTTTTCCAATGCCTCGGAGAAAATCGCAATCGTAAAAAAATTCATAAAATCAGAATTTGATAAATGTCAAGTTTTGGAAAATCTTCCGGAATTCTTAAAATTGCGATTATTTTCACGATTCAAAATTTTGAAATGCTAAATCTGTTGATTCAGTTTGAGTTCCTTGATTTATCTTTTCTATGCTTTTTTGAGAATATTTAGTAAATTTATCAATTTATAAAACTTCTGAACGCCGGACGAAGTTCGTCCGAATTTCGTAATTTATGATAGAAAAAGAAAAAAACTTGCAAAAATGAGAAAGTATTGAATTTAATTGTATTTTCCCAATGCCATGGAGAAAATGCTATTTTCTCCACAGCTCAAAACGTCAAAAGTCGAAGTTTCTCCACGTTGTTGGAAAAAATATAGTCCTTAACTTGTGCAGAAGGGCTTTTTTGACGAATGTGATTGCAAAACTCGCCTTCGGCTCGTCTTGAAAACCTCGCATTCGTAAAAAAAGCTCCTTCTGCAATCGTTGAGGAATATACTATTTTTTGTTGCAGTTGCCGGCGCCGTTGCCGATTTGCCGCGAGTGCCTGGGGGCGACCGCGGGCAACAACAACAATGGGAAGCGCGCCGCGGAGAAGCTGAGCAGATGCTCGAGCTGCGGCGCCGCTTTGCACAACTCGTGCGCCCCGGGCGAGCTCGCGGTCCTCGTCGAGCGCGGCACGAGCTGGTCCTGCGACGACTGCTCGCCCCTCTGCTCCGGCTGTCAACTCGAGCGCGAGTCGCAAAATTACCTCGTCAAATGCGCCATGTGCGACAAGTGCTACCATCCGTCCTGCCTCGATCCCGCGCTCGACAAAAAGAACAAGGCGCCCTGGAAGTGTCGACACTGCCAGACGACCCACGCCTCACCCGTCGCCAAAGACGCCGGGAAAAAGCCAAAGAACAACCGGGACTCGTCCCCGGCGGAAGATCCCGCGATGCCGCTCACCGGCCGGAAGCGTCTCAGCAAGATACGGGAAAATCGAAAGTGGGTTTGGGAATGTTTTTTTATCGGGTTTTTTTTTTTTTTTTTTTTTTTTTTTTTTTTTTTTTTTTTTTTTTTTTTTTTTTTTTTTTTTTTGTTTGTTTGTGTTATTTTTTTTTTTTTGTTATATGATTTAATATTGTTATATGATTTAATATTATTATATGATTTAATATTTTTATGTGATTTAATATTAATGATATATTATACGATTTAATAATTAGATAATTAGATTTAACTTGTATTTTTTGTTCATTGATAAAGATTTTGGTTTTTATAAAAATTTGTATAAGATTTATTTTATTTATGATTTATTTGACAGTTGAAAAAAATGTTCGGAATTCACGATAATTTGAGTAATCTGCAGTTTGGCAAAATTTTTGAAATGTTGCCAAAATTTGCCGAAATTTGGGAACATTCGTAGGTTATTTGAATTTGGATTTTTTAAGATTCTTCAATTTGTTACCTATGTTTACTAATTTTTTAATTCTATGAATAAATAACACGTGCGTTTTTCGAATTTGGATGTTTTTAAATTTGAAAATATTCAAGTTCTTTAATTTTTAACCTACATGCTTTTTTTTACGAAGTTCACAAATTTCTTAATTTCCGTAAAAATATGAGATATTCAAAAAAATTAAAATTCTCAAAATGTTGGAAAAATTCTCAGTTTTTGAATGCTCGCGAAAATTTGATGCTGTTGTAAAATTTTGCGAGATTCTCAATTTCTGCTGGAATTGGAAATGTTTGATTTTTATAAAAGTGATAGTATGGAAACTTTGAAAAAAGTTTTTCATCAGTTATTTGTGTAATTTGTATAGGATTAATTTTATTCATGATTTATTTGACAGTTGAAAAAAATATTCGGAATGCATGATAATTTGAGTCATCTGCACTTTGGCGAAATTTTTGAAATGTTGCCAAAATTTGCCGAAATTTGGGAACATTCTTAGGTTATTGAGGAAATGTTTGTGAATTCCACCAACAATGTTTTATCAGAATTAAATCAAAAGATCGAAACAATAAAAAATACGAAATTCCTAAAACCTCGACATTTCTCAAATTGAAATGTAAAACTCGATAATAATTAATTTTTAGCAAATAAAAATTCAAATTATAAATGCAAAAGTTCAAATATGATGGAAGTGTGGATTTTGTACATCGAAATCTAAAATACCAAACATTCCTAATATTTTTAATAGCTAAATATTTATATTGAAAGTAAAACAAAATTCATACTTTCAAATTACATCAACCAAAAAAAAAAAAAAATTAAATTGTTAAAATTCTTTGCAAGTTGTACAAATTTATAAGAATTCAGTTGATTTTGCAATTTTTAGAATGAACAATTTTAATGAAGGTAAGAACAAAGTCTAAAATGTTCGAATTTCCGGGACGTTCTCTAAAACTGTTTTTGTACAATCGTCAAAATAACTGTAATTTCATGTACAGCTGGACCAATTTTTGTAAACTTTAAATTTTTTTCAAAATTAGGGGGTCTTTGAGGTTACACATTCATACATTTATACATTTTGGCGTAGTTTAATAAATTCGTTAAAGTTGAATGAAATGGAATTGAATTAGCTTTGAGTTACGTTAAGTTGAATGAGACTATTAACATGTCGTAATTTGCAGATCGACGATGTCCAGAAAAAGCCTGTCGACCTCGACACCGGGAAGGAAAGGCATCGCCGGCGCGAGCCCAGCGTCGTCTCAGCAGGTGGCCAGCGGCTCGGACGGTAATGCGGGTGTTGTCTCCCCTCGCCCCTCAACCTTATTATCCCATCCCGTTCCACGACCACCAACAACCCCCGCCCCACCACCACTCGCAGGCCAGGGTAGTAAGCTCCTCGAGGAAAAGAACGATCGCATATCCAAGGAGAAGCAGAAATTTTTTCGTTCGAGCGCGTTCAACGCGGAGCACGGTAAATTGAAAAAAAAGCGGGTGGGGGGCGGTGAGGGAAATCCAAAATCCTCGCATGTGGTCAGTCCCAAATCGTCGTCGTCGTCGTCGTCGTCCTCGCCGTCGTCTCCGTCGAGGATGTCGGTCGATTCGAATGCCAAAAAAGCGAGGGCGCCGTCGGTGGCGAAACGGCGCGCGTCGCCGGAGTCGAGCAGTAGCGACAGCAGCACCAGCGGTAGTGGTAGCAGCGGTGACGAAAGTTGCGACTCGGGCGACAGCAGCGCCGACGACGAAGATGACGCCGACAGCTCGTCGAGCGAGTCCGGGGGTTCGTCCTCGTCGGAGGAGTCGTTGGAGCAGAGTCCCGCCGAGCCGTCGTCCGCGGGATCGACGACGGTGAAGGGCCCGTTCTCGTGCGCGGACCTCGGCGCCGACAAGCCCTGGGGCTTTGCCGCCGCGGCCGCCCGGGCCAACGATTGCACGGCCTTCTTCGGAAGCGTGACGAGCACCTTCGGCGCGACGCCCCCGAAGCTCGACGTACCCGGGAGCCAGAAACCAGGGGGGAAAAAGAGCAAAATCCAAGACGACAACTCGGAGGGCAGCGGGAGGTCGAGGTCCTCGACGGGGGTGGGTCAGCTGAAGGGCCTCTTCGACGGTCTCAGTCACTTTTTCTGCGCCCCGGGTAGCAGCAGGACGAGCGCCAGGGAGGCGCCGAATTACGCGCCCGAGCGACGGAAACGGCTGAATTCGGTGGCCGAGGAGCCGGAGAAGGGGGCCAAGAGGAAACCCAAGCCCTTGAGTACCGAGGTCTCGAAGGAGACGGAGAAAAAAAAAGAGGAGGAGGAAAGTTATTTGGGCCGTGCGATATGCGAGAAGGCGCCGAGGATGACGCCCTCGAATCTGGTGAAGACGGCGGTGAACAGCAAGCGACACGAGCACGATCGCAGGAAGCTCAGCAAGAGTTGCGACGTGAAAGTGGACGAGAGGGCGGAATCTCGCGTCGGCCCTTGGCGCGATTGTTGCACGAGGCCGGGCGACAACGCGGACTACCCTGAGCCGTTTCCACCTTCTTCTTCTTCTTCTGTTACTTGTTGCTCTGTTTCTTCTGTTACTTCTTCTTGTTCTTCTTCTACTTCTTGTCAGAATACCAAGTCTAATCCGAACCTTAAATCCAATCCACGAGCCTGTGCTACTAGCGCCACCAACACCACCAACACCACCACCACGACACCCCGCGCGACACCCTGCTCCACGAAGAAGGGTAAGAGTCTACCCCGCCCGCTCACGAGAGAGACTCCTAACCTCGATTATTCGCACCCCGAAATCGCATATTTAATGCTCCCTCTAATCATGTCCTACCTCGCTCTCGCCACCGTGGATGTGTTGGCGGTGTGGTGTGGTGTGGTTGTGTCTCATGCGTGCGTGGTTGTAACGTGGTGTGTTTGCGCCCCGTGCGGGGATTGCGGTCATTTTATACAGTGTGTTTTCAAATTCTTCCAAATTCTCAGAGTTGTTGATTGTTGAAAATATCGAATTCTCGAACATTTCTGAAGTTTTGAAAAGTATCACTGTTTTGAAGATTTTTCAAGTTCCCGACGTTTTTGGAAATTGTCTAATCTTTAAAACTGTCAAATATTTTTGACTTTATATTTTTCGAAATTTAGAAAGTCGATAGAATTTTTATGTTTTTTTAAACTTCTGAAATTTCGCAAATTGTCACAAATACACAATTCTTCAAATTTTTAGGAATTATTACTATAAATTTTTTAATATCCAAACATTTTGAAATCTGAATATTTTCTAAAATTTTCGGAATGATCAAATTATTCAAAATTGTCGAATTTTTAAAAATGTACATTGTTTAGTTTTTATAAACTCAATGATTCATTGAAACTTTGAAAATTTTTAAATTCTTCCAAATTCTCAAAGTTGTCAATTGTTAAAAATATCGAACTCTTGAACATTTCTAAAGTTTTGGAAACTATCACTGTTTTAAAGATTTTTCAAGTTCCCGACGTTTTTTGAAATTGTCTAATCTTTGAAACTGTAAAATATTTTTAACTTTACATTTTTCGAAATTCAGAAAGTTGATAGAGTTTTGACGTTTTTCTGAACTTCTGAAATTTCACAAATTGTCAGAAATACACAATTCTTCGCATTTTTAGGAATTATTACTACACTATTTTATAAATTATGAAAATTTTTGAATTGTTTGAAATTCAGAATCTTTTGAAATTGAGCGAATCGATACACTTTGTAAATAGTTTGAAATCTACAAAATTATCAAAATCTCCGCTATTTCACGAATTTTCAATATTTTCAAAATTAATAAAATCTCCTACATTTTCGTAAAGTTATAATTTTTTAAAATGCCTAAATTTTAGATCATAAAATGTAAGTCTTTTAATACGTTTTGGACATTTTATCTATTTCTCATATTTTTCTCATAACAAAATTTGTCACTTTAACTTTATTCCGTGAATTAAGGAAAAATTCGAACACATTTATCCACAATTTATAAATCTGGAAAAATGTAAATTAAATTTAAGGATTTTGAAGTTAAAACTGAAAAATTCAGAGACGGTCGATTTTTTGGAGTACAATTTATATGATTTATTAATTATTTTTTAATTCTTGAACACTTCGAATTTGTTAAAATTTGTTAAATTTTCAAAATGTCTGAAATTATGATAAATTTATCAAATTTTGAAAAATTTTGGAATTTCAAAAACTTGTTGATGTCCAAACATTTTGAAATTTGAATATTTTCTAAAACTTTCAAAATGATCAAATAATTCAGAATTGTTGAATGTTTAAAAGTTTACATTATTTAATTTTTATTAATTTAATAATTCTTTAAAACTTTCAGAATTTTCAAATTCTTCCAAATTCTCAAAGTTGTTCGTTGATTAAAAATATCTAATTCATTAACATTTCCAAAGTTTTTCAAACTATCACTATTTTACACATTTTTCAAGTTCCCAACTTCTTTTGAAATTGTCAAATCTTTGAAACTGTAAAATATTAAAAAATAATTACAAAAGAAAATTTTTTCATACTTTCCTCAATTTGATGGCATTTTTGGTTTCTAATTTCATTATTCAAAGCTTGTCGAACTTTTTCTTTTCAATTCACTCAAGCTTTCGTTTCATCACAACAAAAATCTTCATGTAAAATTAATTCACGAAATACTCCCTCAAAGGCGAAATAAATAATTTTCACCTACCAACAAAAAAAAGATTAATCTGTAATTTCGTGATGATAATGTTGTAATACTTACTATATAATTTATTAATTTAATATTTGTTCAAAAAAATTGGTATTCATAATTCTGATTCACACACATCTACCAGTGCTACAAAAAAAAAGGAATTTTTGAGAGCTTCACAGAGCGCTAAAATTTCACTTAATTTGTGTCACCAATTATTTTAAATCACCTATTGAACCTCTTGATGACCCTGACCCTACAGTGAATTAATTTTACATTTAAAAAAATTAACCCAAACTCAAAAACTTTCGTCCCATCAATTTTGAGTCGCATGCATGTCGTGTACGTGTCTTATACCTGCATGTAATTACGGCGCTAGTGCACAAGATTGGTACGGTTTAGAGCAACGCTTGTAAACAAAAAACAAAAAAGGAAAAAAAACGAGGGAAGAACTAACCGAGGAGAAAAATTTTTACATCGATGGAGCACAATTTCACGAAGCTGCTGCTGACATCCGGCGACAATTTGCACAATTTGGCTACTTTTTTTTTTTACTTTCGTTCATTTTTTTCTTCACCACTAATATACTGACCGACCTCATTCACTTTGCCAACACATCCCTCTTAATACCAAGCTTTACTCAATCGTTACAAATGTATTTTTTTTAACAATCGCCATATTGCATATGTTGGTGATTGAACGGTTCTATGCAATTTATTATTGCAGAGTCGTTCAATTGATAGCTGTAATTTAATAATTGCAGACCCGTGCGTAATATTTATACGATAGGAAAATAGGCATTTTTTCGGAACGTCATGATTACAAGTATTTTGAAAATTTTTAAAGTTGATACAAATTTTTATACCTTTTAAAATTTCGGAAATTTTGAACTTTTCTTGAATTTTGAAAATTTTGACAATTTTGAAGAAATTGAAAATTTTGAATATCTCAAACATGTTTAAATATGACCAAATTTGACAATTCCGTGAATGTAAAAATTTTCAAAGGTTTCACAAATTTTCATAGTGTGGAAAATTTCGGAAATGTTGAACGTTTCTTGAATTCTGAAAATTTTGACAGTATACAAAAAAATACACAATTTTGAATATCCCAAACATGTTTAAATGTGTCCAAATTTGGCAATTTCGTAAATCCACAAATTTCAGAAATGTTACCATTATTGATTTTTTTCGTAATTCTGCAATTTTCAGTAATTTTCAATATTATATCATAATTACGGGAAATTTTAGAATTCGAACATTTTCGAATATCTTTACCGAAATCGAATCAATTTCGAAATCGAAACCGAAAATCGAATCAAAATCGAAAATTATCAAAGTTCACACAAATTTTCCGAAATCGAATCAGTTCACACAAATCACCGAAATCGAATAAAAATCGAAAATTATCAAAGTTCACACAAAGTTTCGTACTGTCGAAAATTTCGAAAATTTTAAACGTTTCTAGAATTCTGAAAATTTTGACAATTTCAAAAAACTACAAAATTTTGAATATCCCAAACATGGTTAAATATGTACAAATTTGACAATTCCGTAAATCCAAAAATTTTTACTTTCCACACATTTTTATACTGTCGAAAATTTCGGAAATTTTAAATGTTTCTAGAATTCTAAAAATTTGGACTATTTTAAAAAACTACAACATTTTGAATATTCAAAACATGTTTAAATATGTTCAGATTTGACAATTCCGTAAATCCAAGAATTTCAAAAATTTTACCATTATTGATTTTTTTCGTAATTTTGAAATTTTCAGTAGTTTTGAATATTATATCATAATTTTGGAAAATTTAAGAGTTCGAAAATTTTCGAATATCTTCACCGAAATCAAATCAATAAAAATCGAAAATTATCAAAGATTACACAAATTTTCGTACTGTCAAAAATTTCGAATATTTTGAACGTTTCTAGAATTCTGAAAATTCTGACAATTCAAAAAAACTACAAAATTTTGAATATCCCAAACGTGTTTAAATATGTCCAAATTTGACAATTCCGTAAATCCAAAAATTTCAAAAATGTTACCATTATTGATTTTTTTCGTAATGTTAACAATGTTAATGTTAACAAAATGAATAACCCAAACACGTTCAAATATGTCTGAATTTGACAATTCCGTAAATCCAAAAATTTCCGAAATGTTACCATTATTTATTTTTTTCGTAATTTCAAAATTTTCATTAATTTTGAATATTATATCATAATTTTAGGAAATTTTAGAATTCGAAAATTTTCGAATATCTTCACCGAATTCAAATTAGTCCAAATCGAAAATTATTAAAGTTCACACAAATTTTCGTACTGTCAAAAATTCCGGAAATTTTGAACGTTTCTAGAATCCTCAAAATTTTGACAATTTTAAAAAACTACAAAATGTTAAATAACCCAAACACGTTCAAATACGCCCAAATTTGACAATTCCGTGAATCCAAAAATTTCAAAAATGTTACCATTCATTTTTTTCCTCACTTCGAAATTTTCAGTTGTTTCGAATATTATTATTATAATTTTGGGTAATTTTAGAATTCGAACTTTTTCGAATATCTTCACCGAAATCAAATAAATTAACACCGAAAATTATCAACTTATTTTTCAATAATGATTTTTCTTTTTCCTCAGACGATGAACTGCCGGTTCTGAAACAAACCCTTCCTCCGGGCGTCACGCAAAAGGACGTGGAGCTGTTTATAGAGGCCCGGGACCGCGCCAACAGACTGACGGAGCCGACGACGGAAGTCGTCGACGCCACGACTGGCGATGCCGAACCCGGGGAAGCCACCGCGCCGCCCACCAAAACTGCCGCACCCACGGCGGGCACCCGGAATCCGGCTGCCATTGTTTTTGGTCGCTACGAAGTCGAGACCTGGTACTCGAGTCCGTTTCCCCAAGAGTACGCGAGGTTGCCGAAACTCTTCTTCTGCGAATTTTGCCTCAAGTACACGAAGAGCAGAGCCGTGCTCGACCGGCACATGGATAAGTGTGTGTGGAGACATCCGCCAGCAACGGAAATTTATCGCTGCGACGGGTTATCAGTATTTGAGGTTTGTTGGAAGATGAAAACTTGCGTTTGTTACGGGACACATGTTGGAAGTAAAATTTTGTGTGGAATTATGGAAGGTCCTTGAAAATGTTGATTTTTGTAGACACTTACGAAATATCGTAAGATTTTCGGACTTCTTAAAGGACTTGATTTGGAAATGATCTAAAGTTTGGGAATTTTTAAAAATTGCAACTTTACGAAAATGTTGGAGGTTTTATTAATTTTGAAAATATTGTAAATTCGTGGAATAAGAGGAATTTGGATAATTTTGTTGATTTCAAACTATTTGCAAATTGTATTGATTCGCTTAATTCCGTGAGATTCTGAATTTCAAACAATTCAAAAATTTTGATAAGTTATAAAATAGTGTAGTAATAATTCCTAAAAATGCGAAGAATTGTTTATTTCTGACAATTTGTGAAATTTCAGAAGTTCAGAAAAACGTAAAAATTCTATCAACTTTGTGAATTTCGAAAAATGTAAAGTTGAACATATTTTACAGATTCAAAGATTTGACAATTTCAGAAAACTTTGAAAACTTGAAAAATGTTCAAAACAGTGATAGTTTCCAAAACTTTAGAAATGTTCAAGAATTCGATATGTTTAACAATTAACCACTTTGAGAATTTGGAAGAATTTGAAAATTTTGAAAGTTTTCAAGAATTATTAAGTTAATAAAAATTAAAAAATGTAAACTTTTAACAATTCGACAATTTTGAATAATTTGATCATTCCGAAAATGTTAGAAAATATTCAAATTCCAAAATGTTCGGATACCGAAAAATTTTTTAAATTCCGAAAATTTTCAAAATTTGATAAATTTATCATAATTTCAGATATTTTGCGAATTCAAAAAGTTTTAACAAATTTGAAATGTTCAAGAACTGATAAATAATACAAATTGTACTCCAAAAAATCGATTGTCTCCGAATTTTTGAGTTTTAACTTTAAAATTCTTAAATTTAATTCACCTTTCCCCAGACTCATGAATTGTAGATAAATTTGTCCGATTTTTTGCTTAATTCACGTAATAAATTTTTTGTGACTAATTTTGTCATCAGGAAAACACGAGAAATAAATGAAATGTCAAAAATGTATTCAAAAACCCTCATTTTTTTTTTTTTTTTTTTTTCACAGATCGACGGCAACGTCAACAAAATCTATTGCCAGAACCTGTGCCTGCTGGCAAAACTATTCCTCGACCACAAAACCCTGTATTACGACGTCGAGCCCTTCCTATTTTATGCCGTGACGAAAAACGACACCTACGGCTGTCACTTGGTCGGTTATTTTAGCAAAGAAAAGCACTGTCCCGCGCAAAGGTACAACGTGTCCTGCATCATGACCTTGCCCCAGTATCAGAGACAGGGCTTCGGCCGTTTTCTCATCGAATTCAGCTACCTGTTGTCCAAGGTCGAGGGCATCCCGGGAACGCCGGAGAAACCTTTGTCCGACCTGGGCCGCGTCTCGTACCACTCGTTCTGGAAAAGCGTAGTCCTGGAGTACCTGGACGAGCACCGGGACGCGAAAGCCTTGAAACTGAGCGACATCACCAAGGAGACCGGGGTGTCCGCTTACGACGTGGCGAGCGCGATGCAGCTGTTGGGGTTCCTGAAAAGCACTACGTCGGAGACGCGCAAGGTCGTCATCGCCGTCGACTGGAAAAAGGTCGACGCACACATGGCGAAAGTGAAAAATAGTTTGAGGATTAAACTCGATCCGGACAGTCTGAGGTGAATCATACTATATGTGATTCGTAAATGTACAAATGTCGAACTTTGCGGAATTGTTAGATTTGTAAACAAATATAATTTTTTGTTCAACATGTGCTTAAATGTTGCTTTAAACATTCGTCATCATCAGTGGTGGATTCGGGGGGTGGGGGGGGGGCTATGGGGGCTACAACCCCCCCCCCCCAAACTCCCAAAAATCTAAATTCCTAAGACAACCAGGAGAGTATTTCAATCAAAAATGAAAATTTTCGGATTTTGAATTCTCAAAGTTGGCGATCTTCAATTATGCATTTTTTAGGTTTTATTGTTTCAGTATAGTGAAATATATATAATGAATTGGAAAGTTTCCGAATGAAAGAAGTCGTTTAATATTGAAAATTTCAGAGGTAAATATCTCGAATTTTAAGAAATTGAATTTTCAAGGTTTCGAATTCTAAAATCACAAATCATAAATTCGAAGTTCGCAAAAATATTTGAAAGTTGCCGAATGTGAAATTTGTTTGTCCTTGATATTTGAAAAATCAAAATTCTTACATTTCACATGTGAAATGAAATTTTGGAGATTTGCAATTCTCGAAATAACAAATTTTAAATTATTCAAAATTCCACTGTTTTTGAAAGAGTGCTTCAAAGTTTCAAAATGTTCAGTTTGCTCAGTCTTGAAATGTTTGGATTTGAAGATTCAAACATATAAATCTAGAATTTTTGGGAATATTAATCGTCAAAATTACGATATAATTTCGAATCTTGATATTTACCGAATTTTCTAATCTTCGAAAACATATCCAAAGGTTTTTTCTAACTCAGAATATGTTTTATCTTATAATTTTTGAAATTTGAATTATTTATAATTATGTATCTAATATTATATCATAACAAAATATTAGATTCATCGAGATTCTAAATTATTATCTTCATTCCAAAATTCAAACTCCAAATGGAGCAAAATTTCTCTTTCTTAGCAAGTTATTTTAAAGTTCACATTTTGTGAATTTCGCAAACAAAACCACTTGAATTCTCTGGATCTTGAAGTTGCAGAAATTGAAAATCTAAAATCAAAAACTTGGAATTTCGGAGATTCTGGATTACAGGTAAAAATTCTGAAATTTGAAAGTGTAATTTTTCAAACCTTCTTTTTTCAAATATGATTACAATACACAAAAATTGAAAAATCGATAAGTTAATAGATTGCAAAACTTGAATCCATTAATTAAAATACTACAATAAGGAAATATACACGTAAATAACATCAAACTATAAAATTTTACACTTCAAAAAATAGAGATTGTTTTTCGAATTTCCTCAGTTCATCTTAAACTCAAAACGTTTCTATAAAGCTTTTCAATCCAAAAATATTGTTCAATATTTCCAGACTCCTAAACTTCGGAACTGCAAAATTTTAAAACTTTGAAAATGTCTAAAACTTTGAAAATTCTAAAAATACACTTTTTTTTTAAATTATAATTAAAAAATTTCGTCATTCTTGTATTAGATTGAATTGAATCAATCAATCAATTGAAGCCAAATTAAAAAATTTTAATTTCGACATACCAAAAACTCATTAACTCTGAGTCTAAATCTGTAAATGATGTCTCATTTTTATTATACTAATGAATCATTATTCGTTTTAAAAATTTTTCGAGAAACCAAAGCCCCCCCCCCCCCCCCCCCCCCCCCCCCCCCCCCCACACCCCCCGCCCGCCCCCCCCGCACAACCACTCGCCACTCCCCAATTGCCCGCTTGTTTCCAATGTTCGGAAGACACCGCCGGCGGCGACACCGCAAGCCCGGAAACGTCCCCAATATTGGAAGCCCCGAAACCCATGCCCAACGTCGTCGAAAAAATCCAAAAGGTGAAAATCAAAAAACGTCCCAAGATGAAGAAACGCGTCGGCCAGCGCAAAATCCCCGTGACGAAAACGAAAACGCCCAAGTCGCCGCAGAAGGAGTCGAAACTCGTGACACCTCCCGCGAATGACCTTGAAAAGACGAAAAATTCGAAAATGGAAAACACGGAAAAGAAAAGCATCACCGCGACGCCGACGAATTCGCGGGTGAATAGTAAAAATCCGGCTGTTTCGAAAACTCGGGCGATCGAGAAAAGTCCGCCGGAGTTCCCGGTGTCGAGAAGAAGAGGATCCAGGACGCCGAAAATCTCGGCGCGCATGAAAGAGTCTTCCTTGGCGCCGACGAATTTCGTACAAAATGCAACGACTGCGCGAAAACGCAAAAATTCTGAGAAAACCGAGCCCGAAGACGTCAAAGAGCCTGCGAAAAAGAAGAGGCGTGAATCGGCGAAGGAGAAGGAAAAGGAAAAAGAGAAAAACAAGGATAAAAACAGGGTAGTCGAAGAAAATAAGGAAAGCGAGAAGGAAAAGAGGCAAGAATCGTCGCCGCCGAAGGAACCGACGAGCGTTTCGAAAACGACCAAAAAGCAGAGCAAATTGGATGACATTTTGACGAAGGTCACCAACAGACAGTCGAAGAATGTTCCGGCGAAACAGGACAAAGAAAAAGTGGAAGAAACTCGGTGTAACGGGAAAAGCGTCGATGTCAGAGAAGCCAAGACGCCAACTTCGTCGAGACGTGGACGCGGAAAAACAGTTTCGGAAACGAAGAAACCCGTTTCTGAATCGAAAAAATCCGCGAGTCCCGTTCCTGTTTCGCCGAAAGCCAAATCTGGCGTTCCGTCAAAGAAGGCTCCTTCGACGCCGTCCGGGAAGCAGTACACGATACCGGAAATGGTCGCGAAGAGCGCGAAGAATAAGGTACAAGTTGCAGTGGCGAAGGAGGTTACGGGGGATGAAAATTTGGCGGCACCGACCGAAAACGAGACGCCTTCTGCGAGCTTGGAGGAGTACGAAGGCGGCGACGAGGACGAAGGAGAAGAGGAGGAGGAGGAATCGAAGGAAACGGATAAGTCGACAGTGGAGGTCGTAGCGAAAAATGAGAACGTGGAGGAGGCGAAGGAGATTGTGAATGACGATGGCAAAAAGGAAGAGGAGGTTAGGAAGGAGGAGAAGGAGAGCGAGGAGGAGAAAGAAGAGGAGCGTGAAAAGGAAGAGACGAAGGTAGAATTTTTCGAGTTTTTTTTTTTTTTTTAGAGCCAGGA
>JAPYZK010003566.1:0-15299 GCA_030522785.1 Platygaster equestris
AAAAAAAAAAAAAAAAAAAAAAAAAAAAAAAAAAAAAAAAAAAAAAAAAAAAAAAAAAAAAAAAAAAAAAAAAAAAAAAAAAAAAAAAAAAAAAGAATAACAAATATAAACATTATAACTAGAAATATAATATACAACATACAATAAAATAAAAAATGAAAAAAACAATACAGTCGCCTCTATTCACCTTGTCGCGTCCAGGACCTTAAGACCAGACCCACACACACGCATTTGCCCGGTGAGGAATCGTAAAAACCGCGAAATTCTATGGCAACCAACCCCAAAAATCGTCTCCAATTTTTCACCTGTAACAATGCCCCCCGCCCGAACCCACACCCTCACACCCTACAAAACCATCATTGTTCCTCATCGCCACACAAAGAAAAACGCGTTTTCCCGAAACCTTGGTCACTTTTTTCGCGGAAATTCGCACTAAATGAGCGATTTTTGAGAGCGCGACGCGGAACCTATACGAACTCTCGACGAGAAACACTGCGCTGCACATGTTAAAACGAGTTAGACAAAGACGGAAGATGGCCGAACTCGGGGTTACTAGCAAAATGTCCACATTTTTTCACCATCCACTTTTTTTATATTTTCACGACGCGGAAACGCGTTTTTTTCCGATAAATGGGTCTTTCGTTGCGAAAACTCGCGAAAAATAGACGATTTTGAGAAAGTCAAGAGAGCTGGTGTCAACCGTGTAAATGTGTGCGAACGTCGCGACCGCGACCCGCGAGTGTGAAGCGAATGAATGCAACCTGTGGCTTCCACCCTCCACCCCGAGCCGCGGTCACTCGCGGCGTCAGGGGAAAAACAACGGGGTTGGGTCAGTTCGCGGCGGGAACCCCGCGATCGGCGCAAGCGCCAAGTTCACCCCCTTTCCCCGACCCCGAAAAACCGCAGATTTTACCCCCTTCCTAACACTCCAGCCCCTTCACGGCGGCATTGAGCAACAAGCGGGGAACAAAGCCGAAAGGAGAACGATTTTTCCAAGGTCGAATTTTACGGTTTTCGTAAAATTCGACTGGATATTCTTGGAAACGCCGTTACAAGTCGTAACGCTCCCCGGAAGAAATGAAAGAAATGAAATAAGTAAAATCCGAGAAACACATTCTGGAGAATGTTCGAGTTTTTTTTCCAGGGACGGATTTTTGAGAATAATTTATGGTTTTCCGACTTGGGCTTTTGTAGATCGCTATTACTAATTTTTGATTGTTCCAGTAAAAACTCATATTACTGTCATGAAAATCTCTGGAAGACAAAAAAAACGATTTTTTTATCTTTATATGAAATAAATATAATTAAGAAAATTGATGATAGACTTCGAAAATATGACAAAGTCTGGCTCATTAATTATAAAAAAAAAATTGAATGTACTTATGAATAATTAAATTACGAAAATTGTAATGAAAAAATTGATGTAATCTAATCAAAAATTCACGTATTATACAAATGGGCAAGTGCAAAATTTAAAGGTTCCAATACGTTCGAAAAATCATTTTTTATACATTCCAATTATACACGTTATAATTTAAACTATTTCTGAGAAGCTTCTAAGAATAAGAAAAATTTGACAGCCAATTAAACAAAATCAACCAGCATCACGATTTTTCCTTCGCCGTTTCCCATAATATTTACAAAATTATCAAGGTTTTTACTAATTTCACTCCACATTGAATATTGAGAATTTCGAACATTTCTATCATCAGTTTCCTAAGTTTCGTGAAGTTTTGCAAGTTTTTCAAAATGGGCGAGTCCGGAATTTGAAAATTCCAATACTTTCTAGGAATCATTTCTAGTTTTCATTAAATACATATGATATGAACTATTTTATAAGTATCTCCGAGAGTTGAAAAAATTTGTTAGACAAATTAAAAAAATCCATCAACATCACGATTTTTATGTAACTATTTCTCATGATATTTGCAATATTGTAAAAGTTTCTACTAATTTTACTTCATTTTCTTAAATGAATAATTTTAACTGTGGCCGAAATTACAAACTTAACAGAATTCGACAACGAAATACAACCTAAATCATGTTCGAACGAACAAATTATGTGTTTGCAAGAAAAAATCCTTGAAAAAAAAAAATCCCTGAAAAATTCAACATAAACATATGGCGTATAAAATATGGCGCGAGTCCTGCTCGGGCGGACTGCGGCGCCTTAAAAGTACCAAAACGGACCACAATCGAGGGTCCTTGAATTAACGTGCAAATGTCAGTAACAGAATTTCATTTAAAAAAAATTACGGAATAATTTCAACCTTCAATTCGAGTATTATTCCCCCTAAAATTCAAATAATAATTTCTAATACATTTTGAAAGTAAAACAAAATTCAGATTTTTAAACTTAGACGAAGAAAAAACAAGTTATTTTATTTGCTGAATACAGAAATTTAGAAATAGGAGTTTAAAAATCGATTAAGTCGGAAAACAAAATATTTAATAAAAAAGGCAAATCTGGGAAACAAAATAATTCGAAAAACAAGACTCTAGATATACATAAATGTGAAAAAAGTGACAATAAGGTTAAAAACATGTATATAAAATGTGCATGGAATAATTATTCGTGCACAAGTCATTACTTAAAAAGCAAAAAATCATAAAGTCTAAACATTCCATGCAAGAAAACCACACGTTCAAAAAACACACTCCCTGAACCAAAAAAACAATCCAAAAATAGTGAAAAACAAAAACAAACGGTATAAAAAAAACCGTAATTTGCGAAACACCAACACTAACCTTAATTAAAATTCACTAACCGCCAAAAGGAAGGGTTGGGGGGTTGTTGCGCTGATAATAAAAACTTTCTCGGAACGCCAACTTTTGTCGGAAATGAAAAAACGCGAGTAACGTCGCGGTAACGACTTCCGACAATAACAAAATTCAGAAGCTTCTACAGGTAGCAACTAACCCCCTGCCACGATCGTTAACAATGGGTCCTCGAAAAATCAGCTACTGCGCACGCGTCGTTTCTCCAAGTTTCCCCTCCCCCCAAAAACTGAAGGCCTCGGTCTACCCCGCGGCCCCCATCAACCCCTACTTTCTCGAAACTGAGTACACTGATTTCGAGTTCGGTCCGAAAACAAAGACCGACGTTTACAAGGTCAGGTCGTTCGAAAAATCAAACTGGGAGAATGAGAATTTCTCGAATATTTATATGAATTCAAACGTGCCCTGTTTTTCTTGAAGCATACAAAACCTGCACGTTCCCACGAACTGGAGAAATAATATGCAAGTTGAATTCCAGAAGTCTTAAAATAAAATTTTAGTGAGTTTTACCCGATAGAAAAAGGTCTTTTGAAATTTTATTTGTAAATTTACATTCGACATTCGCAAATAAGTTCATTAATTATTGACGCCAGGTAATGACGGACTGGTTACAAAAATTGAAAAAAAATTATATCATTAAGCGTCAATTTTATTTGTTGTCGCAAGATTATGACAAATGAAACTTATCATCAAAGTAACTAAATTTATAAAGCAATCGAGTATCGATAATTATACAGCTGAACTTCGATCGAGTAAACTTCGATAGAGTGCTCTCTAATAATACCGTGAAGATTTCGGCAGCGATAAGGCTCCGAGTTTCACAGCAGAGGGCGAATTCCAGAAGCCTGGAAAGTCATTAATGCTTTGTCATTTTTGGGTTCGGGTCCCTTGAGGTTTCTACCTGATGGTGTTTCTACCCGTCTTATCGCTATAATGTTAACTTAAGACCCCCGAGCCAAGCACTCGATCGACGTTCAGCTGTATTACATGGTAATTTTTGAACCAAAAGATATCGAAATTTTGGTGTAAAAATAACTTCGTGACTGCAGTTAAATCTAAACTAGTAGAATGAGTTGATTCAACTCAATTTATTCTGTCAGTCTAATCAATAGGGTCATTTTCATGGAAATTATTGATTTTTTTAATTGAATTTTTTCAACGGTGGTCGGAGTGTCAAACTTGACAGAATTTGAAGAATAAAAAAACACCCACAAATATTTTCGAAGAAAAAAAAAATTTTTTATGCAAGAAAAAAATCATTGCCATACGCCGGGGGCGAACCCAGGACCTCTTGATCAGATTTCGAATTCTCTACCATTGACTCGTTTTTTTCTAGTGATCACATTTTTCGCTCGAAAATTATTTAGAGGGTATGTCTGCTGTTTAAATCACGTCAAATTTTAAAATAATTATTTATTATCGTGCTTCCTGAAGAGGAGAATATTGTAAGCCGAAGTTACTTATTTCATAGCAAAGAAATAAAAAAAATACAATAAGAACTCTCAATTTTCGGAATGAAAAAAATTAAGAATTCTGCAACATCGCAATTTAATCATACGAATTTCAGAAATCGAGGAATGTCTCACTTTCAAAATTCAGATTTCTAAAAATTATGTCATCGATTTATGCAAAACATTAAAAAAATGCTTCAATAAAAAATTGCATACATGGATTGAAAAATGTGTATGCAAATTACATAATGATTACTTTCGAGTTAATCAAATTATGGAATAATAAAAATGGAAAATTGTTTAGCTCTCCAGAATTCTGAATTGGAAATTCAAAAAATTAGATTGAAAAATAAAAACTTCGAACTTTCGAACCCAGAATATTATTTACTTCTGACAAACTTGGAATTTTGAAAGAAAAAATAGGTAACATTCTAATCACTATTTTTAGTTATTTAATATTCCATTGTTTTAGTAGAAACTTAGATTATCATTATGGAAATCAGAAATAAATCTCCGGAGTACAAAAAAAACTGTTTTTCTTTATTAATTCAAAAAATTTAAGATATATTTCGAAAGCGAGACAAATTTGGACTTTCCAATTGAAACTAAGAAGAAAAAATTGAATTCATCACTAAATAATAAAATTGCAGAATCGCAATAAAAAATCGATAAAATTTGATAAAAAAATATTCACATACAAATGAGCAAGTCCGAAATGTAAAGTTCCAATTCGAAAATACCCCGAAAAATCATTTCTATTTCACCAATCGTACAATTTGAACTATTTCTGAAAATCGCTGAAAATTGAAAAACTCACCAGGCAAATTAAAAAACTCGATAAGCATTACGATTTTTCCTTTGCCATTTTCCATAACATTTGCAAAACTATCAAAGTTTTCACTAATTTTACGTAACATTGAATGTTGAAAATTTCAAAAATTTCATCATCTGCAGTTTCCCAAGTTTTTTCGAGTTTTACAAATTTTTCTAATATTTTGTTTGCCAAATTCCGCCTCGTTCGCAAAATTTTTAAAATTTCCGAAACTTGGAGAATGTAAAATGCAAATTTTAGACACAGTTCAAGTAAGTTAAAATTTTGCAGAATTGAAGGATTTTTGGAAATCAAATATAATTGTTGCAGAATTTTTAAACATTTGACAAGAAACGCTTTTTGTACTGGCATCCAAACAATTCACAATTTACAAAATTTATGACATATTGATGATTTTCGAATTTTCAAGAATGTTTCAATTTTTTCACATTCCCAAAATATCAGATAAATTGCAAATTTTCACGATTTGGAAAAAATGTAATGTTTCACGAAATTTGGAGACATAATACAACTTTTCGATTTTTTCTTTGACTTCGTACATTTTTTGAATTAAAAAATTTTCGCGATTATTTTTCAATTTTGATATTTTTAATAATTTTTAACATTTAAAAATGTTGAAAAAAATGTTATATTTTTCGAAAGATTTATAAACTTCTAGGCTCTCGGAATAATTGTAAATTTTTCAAGTAAAAAAAAACTTCCATTCGTCTGAATATTTTAAAAGATTTCAATTCCAAATTATTCTTCTCAATTCTGCTGAAATTCGGATTTTTAAGAAACCAAACGTTTTAACGAATGTTTGGATATAATATGCAAAAATTCAAACCCTGCAATCATCACAAACTTATTGTCTCGTTTTTCCGAAACATTCTGCATTTTGCATATTTTTTGGAAATGCAAATATCTCGACTTTACTAAAATTCCAAAACATTTGTGTCAATTCGAAAATTACCAGAATTTCTAAAAATTTGCGAAACTTCACATAATTCAGTCGACTGATGAAAATTTTGGAAATGTACTTACAAGTGATTCCTTTAATACATTATTTTAACTCTGAATGCGAAAGTCATTGATACAGGTAACTTTCAATTTGAGTCATTAAAATGCAACAAACTCTCAAAATAAGTCTTACAAATACAGCAGTGTATCGACTTAAGTCCTCAAAACACAGTGAACTCTCATTTTAGTCATTTTAATGTAAAAACTTTTGATTAAATTCACTTAAAGACAGCAAGCTCTTGATTCAAGTAATTCAAACTTCAAACACAGTTAATTAACGATGTGAGTCCTTAAAACGTAAGAAATTATCGACAAAAGTCCTTCTCAAACAGACAGCTCTACAGTCAAGTTATTCAAATATGAGTCAACTTTCAATACACAGTAAAACCTCTCATACTATCCACTATCTCTGTCACTGTCTCCTCTCATACTGTCCCATCAAATCTTCTGGTTGACCTGTAAACAATATGAGAAGCTGACAAGGATGGAGACTGGACAGTATGAGAGGTTTTACTGTACGATCTCGAAATGCAGTAAGCTATGGTAACAATCCTTCAGATACAGACAAAACTGTACAACTTAAGACATTGAAGTGTATTAAATTTTTAACTCACGTCTCTAACATTCAGCTGTATATAGATTTACGCGTCCTTTGAATTCAGTGACCTGTCATATTCAAATGCAGTAAGCACCCGAAATACAGTAACTTTCACTTTGAATCACTAAAATACAGTCAACTCTCGATACGAGTCCTTTGAATATAGCAAAGGCACGAGTAAAGTATTAAATACCGTGAATTTATATTGTAGTTTGCTCAAATCCGGTGAATTTACTATTTCAGTCCTCCAAAAACACTAATAACTCTTGATTCGAGTCTTTGAAATACAATAAACCTATTAAGTGTCTCAAATGGTGAAGTCTTTGAAAGTCTCGTCTTTTGAATAAAGCGAAATCTCATAAAAATCGCTTGAATGCAGTAAACTATCAATTCGATGATCTTATAATATATTATGCGACTAGTGGGAGAAGGAGAAGATTCCATGAGCGTGAAATTGCTGCACGAGCGTAGCGAGTGCAGTAACACGCGAGTGAAATATTCTCCGTCTACAAATCGTCGCACATAATACTTTATTCAACAACCGCAAGGAATATGTGATTTCCGGGCCCGCTAAGAAGGGAGAAAATAATGGATTACCTGATTGACGCAACAATCGCCCCTAGAGTTTTGCTACGTACTTCAGGGACTTAAAAACTAATAATCGCTTTGTCGCTTTGATTTTCTTTAGGATTGATTATGACTGTACTCGACACTTTTGTAGACAACAACAAAAACATTACAGCAGTACAGTTTTGTAATTACGTAGTTTTGTAATTTTTACAAGTCGCTATATTGCTGTTGAAAAACAATACAAAAATTAGAAGTAAGCAATTTGAGAACAACATTAAAGTGATTTATAAGTCGCAATATCCCTGACATTTGCGTAAACGTTCCCTTCACCAACCTGTGGGAGAAGTAAATCAACCCGTGGGAAAAGTAAACACTTCTCCCACGGGTCGGTGTATTTCTCCCACTGTACGTCAACAATCAGTTAGTTTATTATTTCCCCCACTCTCAGCAGGGCCCCGAAATTACATATTCCTCATGGGCGTTAAATGAATACACTTAACTCTTGATTCGAGTCCTTCAACTACAGTTAAATTTCAATAAAAGTCCTTTGGATAGACCAATCTTCTAAATCATCCCGAGTTCAGAAATGGGAGTTGTTTACGTCCTAAAGCGGTTGAATAATGTGGAAGTCCACTGTATTTCAGATTTAGAGGGAATGAATAATTTAAAAAAACGGAAATTTTGTGTCCCCAGGTACGGTGAATGCGAACGGAGAGACGAAACGCCAGCGAACGTCGTACACAAGGTACCAGACCCTGGAGCTGGAAAAAGAGTTCCATTTCAACCGGTACCTCACGAGGCGACGGCGCATCGAGATCGCTCACGCTCTGTGCCTAACCGAGCGCCAGATCAAGATCTGGTTTCAAAACCGGCGCATGAAGTGGAAAAAGGAGCACAAGATGGCGAGCATGAACATTGTACCATACCACATGTCGCCCTACGGACACCCTTACCAGTTCGCCCCGCACCCGGGACAATTCGCGCACTTGGCCACATAGGACGAGTTCTCGTCCGCCGAGCTCGGGGCACACGCTGTCCGCTTCCCGGGGATGTACGGCGAGCAGAATTTCTAGGCTCGAGGTTATCACAACGCGAGCCCTTCTAAATCGTGCTTCGTTTTTTTGAATTTTTTCGTTCGAGAATTTTCGATTGACTTCAAATGACAGTCGAAATTTTCAGAATTTCAGAATCACTATGAAAATTCGTTAACTTTTTTAATGGAGAATGTGCGTCATTGAAGTGGACAAATTTTCATTAGTAAATATCGTAAAAATCTCGAAAATTTGTGAGGTATTCGAAATTTGGAAAAATTTAATTGCTCAGCAGAACGATTATTGCAAAAACTCTGACATTTTATTTGAATTTTTTTTTCAGAAGACTTTCACTCAGAAAAAAAAATTAAAAAAATTTTATTATTAATTTTGATTTTAAAAAAATTTTGGAAACATTATTTTCGAAAAAATCTTGAAAATTATTAAACATGCATTGAATCATGAAAAATGGGTGAAAATATTAAACGGTATTAATAACGAGACAAGTCGACTTCGAGTCAGAAAATGTTGGGTTTTACATCTATTTGTCTCTATTTGCCTCATTTTTACTCTCAGCCTGTCATTTAAGTCATCCAGCATTGTTTTGCATCGCCAAAATGGCATAATTTTGAAAAAAATGAAAGCACGATCAGGAGAAAAAAATAGAAAGTCTGTAGTAACGTGTCGTGCATCTGCGAGGATTGGACGCGCTCCGAGGGACCCTTGCGCAAAAAAGTATGGCGAGGGTCCGCCTCAGCGGGCGAGGTAACCGAATATTTAGGATAAGTTTAGCGACTAGGGAGATAACCAATTCATTAATTAGGCTGATTTGGCTGCACACTGTTTCTAAAAGCGAGTACTTGAAAATCACGATATAAATATGACGTTTTTTCCCCATTCCGCATTTTTTTCTGAAATCGCCAAGAGTTTCGGAAAATCTTAATGATCTTTGGGAATGATTTTTTTGAATATTTGGTTCATTTTGGCGAAGTCACTCAAAAAGACGACAAATTATGGAAAATTTATTCCGGTCGAAAAAATATTTTTTCAAATTACCAGCTTTAATAATTAACGCTGCGGAAAGTAATTATTATTATTAATATTCAGAAATCTCAACAAATTTCGCGAAGAATTCATCGATACAGAATATTTTCGGCATATTCAAAAATGAATAACAGCTGTACAAAAATTAAAATTCGGCAAATTCATCAGAATTCAGAGCAAATTCGGAAATTGTCGAAAAAATTATGTAAATTTCTAAACACGGAAACTCTGGTGGAATGCCAGAAATATTTACAATACTTGCAGAAATTTTTCGGAAACACTCTAAAATCTGAAAATGCACCAATTTATAGTAATTCTAGACTTGAAAATATTCTTGAAGGTTTCTTTGATACCAAAAATCATGACATTTCACAAATATTCTCATAATTGTTAACTAGTTTCATCAAAAATTTGAACATAAAACTCATTAACACTCTTGATCCCACAAAAACGCGACAAGTAACGCTCTGGAAAAATACCGGCTTGAAAAAAACACCAACGAAGCGTAATATTGCGCGATTTCAAGTGCTCGCGCGTATAATCGTAATTGGCGTTATCACGAAAAATTCGTTTCGTTGTTGTCTATTCCCAAAGTTGTCCGTAGGACTGAACGGGCTATCCCGGTCGCCCGGTTATAAATACAGAAAAAAAGGATTTATACACAATTTACGCGGATCTTAATGAGGCTTAATGAAGATCTATGTGTGTATATTATGAAGAGAAACGCTGCAATATCTTTAGAAACATAGTTTATATTCACGCGTTACGTCTATTAATTAGGGTTTAAGGTACCTGCTAATGCTCAAGATGTTCTTGGCCAAAATACAGTTACAGTAGATCAGGGCATCCTCGTTGACAGAGAAGTGGTGGTCAACATAACCATTTTTTCCAAAAGCTACGCAAATTTCATGAACATTCGACTTTTGGTGCAAATCAAGAACAAAAATTCCTCTGTCATTTTTAAATACACTCGAAATCAATCGAGTTATTAGCATTTGAAGTTTAACTGTCAGCGCGCGGTGCGGTAGCGTCATAAAACCATGTTGGCCACGCTCCATTTTCTAACTAGTCAACTTCAATCATCAGTAGCTCCGTCAATTTTTAGTCTCAAACATAATTGCCGAGGAATGTTTATCTTGAATTTTTACGAAGGGGACATCTTCGCTGACAGGGCAGTAGTGATCGACATGACTATTTTTTTCCAAAAGCAACGCAAATTTTATGAATAATCTATTCTTTTTTCAAATCAACGGCAGAAGTTGTAAACAACATCAACGGATATTGATAATGCCAACGACATTATCAACAACCATTCGATTTCTCTACACTTTTATGAAACAAGAAAAACTTTTTGAGGTTATGTTGGCCAGCAACTCGTCCATTAACTATAATTCTATTCACACTGCAAATGACTGACTATATTTTCGGTTCGTGAGCCGAAAATAATGTAGTGGGGATGCATATTTTTTTAGTGAAATATTTATTTATCCGAATTCGTGCGAAACTACGAATTATATCGGGAATAATGTCCACTTTACGTCCGTTGAAGTGACGCGGGTTTTGTTACATAATTCAAAATCGTTCGCGAAACGGTGGGCAGCCGAAAAGCTGCGACACTTTCCCAACTTTTCCTTCGCGTTTTTCTCCCTTCGTTTGTAAATATTTGAAGCAACACTTTTCCCGAAGGCAGCCGCGTTGTTCCTCACAGTCTGTAGTTTATATTGTTAAGATAAGACGCACACTTCCGAGTTTCATTGCTGTGGGTTTTTTTTTATTCAACGCCGTAAAAAAAGTGCGTACCCCTCCCACTATTGACATTTTCAAACGCACTTTTCGCACGTGGTATGAATAATCATGTTTATTTGACTCTAACCTCAAAATTGGTACTTCAAATGTCTTTTTCTGTTGGAAATCGGATAAACACGCTATCGCGCTTGCATCGTAAAAGTTAATTTTACGAAACGATTACAGCCCTCGGCTGCGCCTCGGACTGCAACTCTTCGTTTCGCCAAATCATCAGTACTCGCACGCGCAATAATGTATATACTATTGAAATTATGTGGTTCTAAAACTTACGCCTAGTTTGTTTCAGAAACCTGACATTTGTGGAATAATTAATATAACATCAGTTGCGAAATTTTTTTTTTTAATGCATTTTTTGTTACTTTTTTTGTCCTATTCGAAAAAGTCTCTATACACAGAGGTCCTTTTTCAGTAACAATTTCTAGCGTACTCTCCGCTCAGTTTTCAAAAAATCATTCTTTTCTGAATCGATTTCTTCGAAACATAATTTCCAGAAAAACTTTTAATGCACTACATACCATGTAGCAACATTAATTGGCAAACAGTAACGGTATTTAACATTGTTTTTAACAGTGTAACGTGAATGAGATCAAATGTATACACAAACTGTCCCGAACGGTATCTTTTTCGATAACCTTTGAAAAAAATCCTGATATATCTAATTCCCAGCATTGCAAGGTCAATGTCGATAAAAAATGTTGAACTTGAAAATATTCTCAGAAAAAAAAAGAAAAAAAAACTTATAATTTTATGCAAAAAAAATCTATTTCAAGAATAAAATCAATTTCTTGAAGTATAACTTTTTTGGAAGAATTTACTTTCAAATTGCGATGTCAACGACAAAAATCAATTTTCTATCATTTAACATTACATCCAATATTCAACCGAAAAATGATTGACAGTTTGATGAAAAGTGTGTCTGATTTCTGAATTTTCACGTACAAAAAAACGAGAAAGACATTGCAGAAATCATAAAAAACAACAAAAACCCACAAATTCCGAAACATCTGGTTCTACTCCTTACAAACTGAATTCCTGAGAGTATTCACAGCGAAAATCGATTACATTAATATCAACTACTTTTTATCGTTCGAAAAAAATGCACGGCAATGACCCCTTGGGAAGATGCAAAGTGCGCGTGCGCAGACGTGCAATATAGCGTGTCTTCACGCGAGAACGACCGTATTAATCGAATTGATCGAAAAAAAAAAAAAACCTCCCGGTGAAATAAGATACGTGTAAATTAGCTGTATAGGAAGCAGGTCGATTTATTGGGTTATTCTTGTGATACCGAGTCGTGATTAGTTCGCGGCCATTCCAAAGTAACATCACAAAAACTTTTTTTAAGTTCGAAAAACTAAAAAAACAGTCGAACTCATTCATTGTAAGCTCTTACAAAGGGAGCCCTCACCACACCTCTATGCCTCTATGCGCCGATTGGCTCGGCGCGCCACGTGAGTCGAAAGTGAGGGTAAAGTTTCAGATGAACAAGTGTTTACTGCAAAAATAATGGCTCTACCTTTTTTCATCACTAAAATTTCTATATACGCATTTCATTTAGAATTGCATTATAAAACCATTTCTAAACATCAAAAGTTTTTGGAATGGCCGTTTAGTGGTGTTCTATTCGAGGAATGCAAATTCGGAATCATACAGGGATTTTCATGTATACTAGCGATTCGAGGGCAAAACACTAATCAACTTGTACATAATTATTCAACTGAAGGCAAGAGTACCCATAATAATTATGGGTTATAATTGTTTCACATATATAATTGCGTTACATAATTGTTTTACGGGGCGTCGAAGAAACAACTGACGAGATTTTTCACAAACAATTAATCTCTTTTCTCATATGCAAATATTTCATCGTGTTCATTTTTCGTGTCGGAAAATGGCAGCTCTTCCTTGGACGCCTCGTACCCTTGATAAGACGTATTTAAACGATTGAAAAATACTTATATTATTTTATTATTATTGTAATTAAAGAAGGTTAAGATTATTTTCATGATAGAATGATGGTTATGATAGTGGGTCCAGGATTTGGGCTCGATATTGTGTTGATATTGTATTTTGTTTGTTTCGTTATTATATGAGATTTTTGTTGTTCACGCCGCGTGTCGTGTAACACGCATCCGTACCTACCGAAATTTCACTTTCTCACCCTCAGACTTCCGTACTAAATAACTCGAAAAAATGTTTTTGACTGGCCAATGATTTTGTCAATTCTGCTGAATCAGCAAAATCTTTGGTTGAACCAATTAAAGTTTCCGTGCAACTCGACCTGTTCAAAACTGCGATTTTTCCGATTCTTTACGTAAATTAAGCTCAAGTATTACGTTTCAAAGTGTTACTTCATTCCATGTAATATACGTAATAGTCTAACTAAATACCTACTTACTACAACTACGTAACCTAGAGCACCGTACATTAAGAGCGTATAATTGTATAATTTAAATTGTAATTATTAAATGGTATGACATGAAAAATCGGCTTTTTTTACTAGTTTACAGACCATCTTAACAATAAGATAATCTCTTTTTCATTTTTTCAACATTAATCCGACATGGGAATTCTTAAAAGCGTTTCCATAAGTGGAAGTCTACTGTTCGTATTTGGCATTTAATTTTCTACTTTTGTATGAACAAAATTAACAACAAAATGGAAAAAATTAATGATGGACATCCAGGTTTCGCAACATTGTTGGCAGGTAAGTGAATCATTTCCTGCGCGAGCGCTTTAATAATAAATACAGGGTGGAAAAACTCGTGTAACCGGACGGGCTTAAGTAATTTATACCTGACGTCTCGCGACGAGGCGGCTCATTTCTGAGTGGCGAATTCTATTTCTGTTTAGTTTGGATAACCCAAGTTGACCACGGGAGCGTGATCGCGGGATTCTTCCACGAAATTACACTTCATAATAATATCATCAATCTCGCCATTCGAGCGGCACTTCATTTCGGAGCTTGCAAGCTTTGCGCAATTGTTATCAAACGTGATCCGCACGCGGTCGTTAACCAGGAAAAGCGAGTACATGATGAAAAGTTTGGCCTAGTTACGGTAAGGAGCATTTTTTCGATAATTTTCGAAAAATTACAGTGGTACCATCGCCACTGTGGACTATCTCGCACCTACTGGACACTTACTATGGCCACGTCAAAAAGCCATTTTCCCTATGGAAAAGGCATCTTTGGGAGGGGGGATTGGTTTTCCATCGGTTCCTGGATTTTGTCTTCAGGTCAAGAGTCTTCTCTTAATCTTGAGGATTTTAGGCTGAAGTTGAGTGTTTAGCCATAATTATGATGTTTTCACACTTGATACGAGGGTCAAACTTTGACCTGATCAGTGTTTTTACCTCAACTTCAGTGTTGTAGACCGAAGCTGAGGATGAGACCATAATTTTGCATGGTGTCGCCCTTAATTCTGTAGGTTAAAGGTAATACTCAATTTGTTGGCTTTCTTTTTAATACTAACCTTTAATGTTTCATGATTTTGTATTCATGTACACACTGAGAAAAAAATCTGGTAGTTTTTTCTAGAAAATACAGTAATAGGGGATCACTCTCAAATATTGCAGTTTTTACTATACAATCTTGCATTGTTCAAAATATGCATATTGTAGATTTTAGCATATAATATTAGAAATAATCGATTCAATATTGTAGAAATTAAAATAACTCATTTATTGAAGGGTAACTAACTCTGTCCTGAATAACGCTCCAAAAAAATCAAATAATTTTTTCGCCGATGGGGGGATTCGAACCTACAAACCTCACACTTATAACCTGTACGCTCCTACATTGAGCTACCGCAATTCTGTACCAGAGGGAAAAGTTATTTTTAATATAAGTTTGTGTGGACTCAAATTTATTATATGCATGCGAATACTCCAAATATTGCTAGACATTAAGCGCTGATAGAAATTTTACATTTTAACAAACGTGAAATGCACAATTTCTAATTATCTAGAGTAAATTTTGTACACCACGTATATTAAATACTTATATTCCATCAAGTAAGAAACCAATTTCTATAGCATTTGCTACTATCTGTATATTATTAACTGATACATCAGACTCGCTGCTATACTGCATAGTAATTAGAGACATACAAATAGCAAGTTGTGTTATAATATGAGAAGAATCAATATCATATTGTAGAGGTTACTATAATATCGTAGAAGTTACTATG
>JAPYZK010003567.1:0-11703 GCA_030522785.1 Platygaster equestris
TCGTAGTTTTCAAGAATTTTAAGTTGTGAAGCCAACAAGTTTCGAAATTTTCAAAATTTTGTTATTTAGAAGTGAAAGTTTCAAAAGTTTTGAGAAAATGAAGATTCTTAAAAATTCGGAGAATTTTGAAGGATTTTCGAATTGTTTCGAAATTTAACATTTCGAAGTTTTGACAAATCTGGATGAATTTTGAAATTCTAGATCATTTTCAAGTTCTAAAGTTATGAAGTTCCGAAATTTTTGAAACTTTGAAAGTTCTTGAATTTTGAAGAATTATTACGTTCTGAAGTTTCGGAAATTTTCAAAGTTTTGAAAATTTCCAAAAGATTTGTAGTTACAAAATTTTGTAAATTTTAGCGTTTTGAAGTTTTGACAACTTGGATGGATTTTGAATTTTTTGAGCATTTCGAAGTTTTAACGTTGTGAAGTTTGTAAATTCTCAAAGCTTTGGAAATTTTGGAAGTTCTCGAATTTCGAAGAATTTCGAATGTCTTGAATTTCAAAATGTATGAACTTCGCAAGTTTATTAAGTTTCGGAAATGTTGAAAATTTCGGAAGTTGTGTAGTTTCAAACCCTAGAAGTTTCAAGATTTTTGGTTAATAGTAATTTTTGTAATCTGCAGTTTTTCAAAATTTCGATAAATTTTGAAATTTTCAACCATTTGGAAATTTTGGAGTCCTAAAGTCTCGAAATTCCCAAGTTTTTGAGAATTTTGAGAGAAGTTCGAAGTTTTCAAAATTATGAAGTACGGAAGTTGTTAAGTTTTAGATTTCAAGTTCTAAAAATTATGAATGGAGTTTTCACCAATTTATGAGTTTTGAAGCTCGCATGTTTTGAAATGTTAGAAATTTTGACATTCAGAAGTGAAAGTTTCAATACTTTTGAGAAGTTGAAGATTTCGAGAAATTCATAGAATTTGTTAGTCTTGAAGAACTACTGAGTTGGAATTTGTCAAGTTTCAGAATTTTGAAGGTTTTAAAGTTGAAAATTTTCGAACTGTTTCAAAATTTGACATTCTGAAGCTTCGACGAACTTGCATAAATTTCGAAGTTTCAAGCAAGTAGAAGATTTACAGTTGTAGAATAGAACTTCAAAAATTTGAAAGCTTTCAAAATTCTAGAAATTCAAAAAGTTCTAGAATGTCGAAGAGTTATAAATTCTGCAGTTGTGGAAGCTTCGGAATTTTCTGACGTTTTTGAAATTCCCAAGTTGCGAGAATTTCAAATTTCTACAGATCAAAATCCAAATTTCTCAATCTTATAAATGTTCAAGGCTTCAAAACCTCATTTGTTTTTAGTGCCTGATTTTCAAGAAACAAATACGCAAGGAGAAAAAAAAACGAGATACATCGCAGAAAACTGTAACAAGCTTCTAAATTTAAACTTGAATCACTCAGTTTCACGAGTTGTAAAATTTTCCATTACCATTAAATTTTCTGAACGTTCCAACCCGAGAAAATAAGTATTTTGAAAACAACGTTTCTCTTTCAATAAGCTTGACATAAATAACTTCCACTCATGCACACTCCGGTAAATTCGATGAAACTCGATGTTTTCCAATGCCTTTTAGTGGTAAAAACGGTGATTCATGTGGGAAGAAAAAGTGTTTTTTTACGGAAAGACTGTTTATCCGAATAAAATCGGATGTGGGAATTGGCTATTGACCCTGGGATCGTTCCTTGGGACTTTTTTGGATCAAAGTTTAAGAAAAAATGGCAGTTCAATTGCGCCATTGATCAGCGAGGCGCATCAATATGCGTTACGCAATCGATTCGTTCCTTGCGAGGCGGAAGTCGTGAGTCAAACACGCGTGCATGGTATCCGCGATGCGAGGGCGTTATTCGCAGTGTTAGATTTCGAAGACGAGACAGGAAAACGGATAGAAAATTAGAGTTAGTAGAACATTGGAACTCATATAATTGTTGAGGAGAAACTCGGCATATTTTCACCATTGTAAAAGTTGAGAATTCACCCTCGACTTCAGGACTGACCCTCAATTTTCAGGGTTATTCCAACCATTCAATTTGAAGGTTGACCCTAAAACTTGACAGTCAACCCTGAAAGTTGAGGAAATTCCCTCAACTTGAGGGTTAACTCGCAACTTGAGGGTCAACCCTCAAATTCCATGGTTATTTCGATCACTCAAGTTTAGAAGAATTCCCGTAAGGGTATATACCCCAAAAAAGAGTTATCAAAAATCTGTCTCACAAGAATTGCAATTTTGTACCGCTAAAACCGTAATTGCGTCACCGAAACGGCCCGAGGAACGTGACTTCCGGTTGAAGGGAGGAAGCGCTGTTTCTTCCTTTGGAAAAAACCTGTAATAATCTCGTTCTGGGGAAAAGTCCCTTTGGCGAGTGGCCAATTCCTCCTCGATTCTCATGGAAATTCGCGCTCGATCGCCTTTGGGAGAGACGAAATCTTGGCGCCGCGGAACGCGATTGCAATCGGTGACTCACGATTTTCTCGTCGTAAAAGCGAGCGCCGCCAAGGATCGAGCGATAATGCAACGTGACGCAACGAGACGCCTCGATAATGCTGACTTTTTTCTTGTTTTTACCAAATTAGTAAATCGGTTCTAGGCAAATAAGGTGGTGCTGTGGTTATGGGACAGAAGCTTATTAACAGGGTTGTTACGTATCTAAAAAACCTGTAGAATAGGGTACTCGAACGCAATTTTTGTGTGCACTTAATAGTTCAAAAATAAGTCGGAAAGAAGTGTAGTTGACTTGAAAAATTTTTCTTACCGTGCGAAAAATTTTTATGACAATTCGAAGTTTGAATTGTTCGCGTTCCCGCTGAAACAGGCAATCCATCATGCCGTCGCGTGTGACGTCAGAGATTATGTTGACCAATGTTAACATTCTTCTCTCTGCGGTCAGTAGTCAAGTTTTCCGATTTTAATGATTTGATAATATTCCAATAAATGTCATTTAGCAAGTTTTTCCTGACGTCGCGTTTATTCGCACTTGCACAGCGGTGCTCTCATCTCGTGTTTACTAATCTGTGACGTCACGCGCTCAAGCGCCAGGAGCACATGAGTTTCAAGAAATTCAAATCCTGGCGTATTTTTGAACACCTTTTTCATAAACCATCGATTATGTGAAAAAAAATATTGCTGTACAAACGTTTCACCTAAAATACTATAGTAAAAAAGCTTTACGATTGGTTTTTATTATATGGATGTGTCTGCAAGTACCCTATTACAGTAGGCTCGGTATCTAACAGAGATGTATTTAACAGAATATCTTCGGTTCCAACAGTAATGTCAGGCAGGTAAAAAGGCGATTTATCATCCGAATTTACAATTTTATTGTTGATAATTATGTTTTTAAAATTATGAAAATAAGGGTTACCTGTCTATTGAGCTCGACTTCGCGCTTCATTATAAGGGTTCCCTCAGTCTAACAGATACTTGTGTTTAACAGAAGAATTTTTGGCAAAAAATTCTGTTAGATACCGAGCACACTGTATTATCAGTAATTAAATGACCTGAGACGAGGCATTTTACATTTATTAACCTCTCTAAATTGAATGTGCGATGTGCATACAGTGCAAAAACATAAAACGTGCGCGAAAAAATTGCACTGATGACAATAATATTTTTTCTCCCGCAAAAAAGTTGTACTTCCGTGTATGACTACGATGGACTGTTCTATTGTTGTAAAACATTTGGCTCTAAGTGGCTACATTTTTATAGTCTAAAAACACAACACATATCCCGAGAATCTTCATCAATAGTGAAAACAATGAAATCACACAAAACAAAGGAAGAGAATTACCGTATAATTACGACGATAGCCTAGAAAGTTAAGGAGGAATTTGACGTACTGTCGGGGGCAAAAGTTAGGGTCTTATCCCTCGGAATGTATAGGTTATACTAACTGTACACGTCAACAATAGAGAAAAAAATAAATTCTTAGAAATAAGAAAGTTCGCCGAAATTTTTCGGGTGCCACTATGTATTTATGTGCGATGTATTATTAATTACTGTGGAACGTTGATGAAAAATTTTGACATCAGGAAAAATGTTCAGACTCTAACTGTAAGAACCAAATATTTACCTGCTGTTGAAAAATTATTGGTAGATAATTGTGAAAATTTTCTATTAATAAAACTATTGATTTTTGCATTAACATTCAAATTATTTTTTTCAAAACACGCACCAGTAGACGTTTCGAGCCCCTGAAATAGCGCATTGAGGACGTCCATTCACGACCGGCGATTTGGTATTGTACCTATTGTCGTTCCTCAAGACCTACAATATTGTTCCTCAAGTCCTACAATTGTTGTACACGTCGAGATTTGGCTTCATACATCGTATCGGCCCGAAAAGCCACGCCTCAAGTCCTTGATACAAAAATATCTATTTTGCAAAACACGCACTGAACAGACGCTTCGAGCCCCTGAAATCGGGCATTGAGGACGTCCATTTATGACCGGCGATTTGGTATTGTACCTATGGTCGTTCCTCAAGTCCTACTTTTGTTCCTCGAGTCCGCTGGAAACAGGGACAATATGATCCATATTGTTTTGACATTTATAGACTCGCGGTGCACCGTGTCGCAAATGTCCCCCCTCAGTACGCTGTTTCAGGAGCCGAAAGTCTCTATTCAGTGCGTGTTTTGCGAAAAATATTGTTTGCACCACGGACCTGAGGCGTGATTTTCGGCCCTCGACGATGACCAGTGTGAGGGCAGAATTGTGAGCGATGTAATTTATTTCTTTCGCATTATTTGTCGTTGCCATCACATGTCGAAAGTGACAGCCGTGAAACTGATTGCAACGTTGCCACATTTCTTCCTAGCGTAGACGCCGTACACCACGAATTTGAAAAACTCATGAGTTTTTGCGTGATTCATTTAATATCTCGAAAACTAACGAATGAAAGTTCGTACATATTTGCGACATGCTGGAAATGATTTTAAAACTATACTCTTCAAAATTTTCATCGAGGAATTTTCATCGCAGCATTTTTTCCGATGGATTTCGGTAATTTTAGACTTTTTTCATGAGATCAATGTTGAATTATCTTTTGAAGAAACAAATGAATCGTGCACATACTCGGAAATCGATTTGAAATGACGTATTAAAATTTTTGGAAGTTGGTACCACTTCAAAAATAGGTCGAGTTTCTTCTTAAGTGTCCCCATTGTCGTCTTCGAAGATCGTCCTCATAGTGTGTATACTGAGTCCCCAGAAATTACATCCCCTATTCTGGAACACCCTCCAGTTCACTTCCTATTTTCACGGGGGGTTATCTGCTCGTAATCAATTTTTTCCAGCTGCGATTTAGAGTCTATAAAAACACTTCACCTGGAGTATATTGATGTCATTGCTAAGTTTGGTAAGTTTGGTTGAATTTAGAATCCCAGATTGGTATATTAAACTTTTTTTTTAATTATTTAGGTTTGGAATACCATTTAATTTGGATTTAATGATAAACTTAGCGAGTTGAGAATTTCAAATAAATTGTTTCAAGTTTCCAGATATTTCCACCACCCTGCAGATTTCGAATTTCCAAAACTTGGCATCCTCAAATTTGCTTTTTTAGCTGTACTAATTCTAATTTTGTAGTTCACTAACTCTGAAGGTTCTTAATACAAGTATTTTAAAATCAAAATTGTTGGAATTTGAAAATTTTGTATCTTATAATTTGAATTTTTCAATTCGGAATCTATTTTTTCGTTTCTTGAAATTTTGAATGTTCGGAATTGAATTGCCTAATTTCAGATTTGAAAAGTTTCTCGTCTTTGAAATTTCGAATTTCAGAATTGATTGATATACTTAAATTCGAAATTTCCTAAATTTGGATTTCATCCATTCTATATTTTATTATGAAATGTGCAAGTCGAGAATTTTTAATGTATTATTTCGAGGTTTCATAATTGAAAGGCTCTGTGCAGTAACCGGTCGCGCGCTCGAGAAATCCCGTCACCGCGCCATGTTGGACAACCGAGCGCGCAACCGGTTATTGCATGGAGCCGTTCAAACACCCTAAATTTCGAATTTACCTCAAACCTGAAATCCTGAAATTAGAGATTTTGAGATTTTAAAATCCAAATTCTGGTGTTCACGAACTCTGATACTTCTAGACTCTCAAGCATTTTGGAATCAAAATTTTCCGAATTCAAAAAATTTGATGATTTCGGAACTAGAATAATTTCAGGTTATCGAATTATTTGGTTTTTGAACTTCAAAGTGACGTGAATTTTATTGCCAAATTGAAGATTTCAAGTTTGAAATGTTTGAAAATTGCAAAATTGGAAATCGCTGAATTCCGAGGGAATTTACGAAACAAAAATAACCAGATGAGTACATTATTGAATTTTTTTCTATTTTTCACTTTGGTTTCTCATTTCCGAATTTAATCATGAAATTTGAATGTCGTGAATTAGCGTTCAAATTTCAATGTATACAAACTCTCAAACTTCGAAATTCGAGAATTATTGCGAAATCAAATTTTGTGTAATTGTAAAATGAATTGTTCATCTTAAAATTCAAGCTTCTAAATTCGGAAATTAGGAAACTTTATTAATTTTCGAAATTATCAATGTTCGGAATTCCGTAACCAAATTTCGAATTTCTCGTCTTTAAAAAATGCAAATGCTGAATTAATTAAATCCTGCAATCAGTAAAATACGAAAATTTTCAAATTTTTTATTTCTCAAGTTCCATCAAATTCAAAATCCATCACAAAATGTGCAATTCGGTCATAAAACGCGCAAAAAAACATTCACAAATTAAAATGATTGCAGTGTCATAAATTCCAAAACTACTAATTTTGGAATTACATTTTTCAGAATTCGAAAATTGGATGATTTTTTAACTAGAATAATTATAGGTTATCGAATTATTTGGGTTTTGAACTTCAAAATGATGTATCTCTAAATGATCGAGAAATATGAAAATACTTTTATTTCACTCACAAATTCCAAGTATTTTCCGGACAAATAGGTTATTAAGAAAAAGAACAGCATTATTCATTTTTCGACATTTTCATAAACAATTAGAAAGTTTCATTTGTCTCACTGTCGTACATTTTCATAGAAAAACTAGCAAGGAAACGGGAAAAGTGATCAGCCTCATAAAAGCGTAAACGTAGCATCAAACGTAATTTCCTAGTGCGAAATAAACTTTCACCCTCTTCTATGTGGAACATCATTCGTCATGGGAAAGCTTGAATTCGTTCAAAATTTTTGAGAATGAATTACAGTTTTATTTCAAATTTGCGAAGTATTAAATATTTACATTCTTATAAACAGTCCAAAAATCATTTAGAGGATGAAATACATAGTTTCAAAATTTTTGGTTGTGAGGATATTCAGATTCAGCTTCATTTCGAAGATTCAGAATTTTTTTTATAGCAAAGTCTGGAAATGTCTGTTTATTTTCGAATTCTTGAATGTTTTGTTATAACCTAAAATTTTGTCAATTTCAAAGTTTTAAATTATTTATTCGCTATTTCAAAGTTTTCGATTTTTTCTCAATTTTGTAATTTGAAAATTTGTCATATTCTTGAAGTCTTAAAAATTTGTTCAATTATGTAGTCTTGCTATTTTTTTTATTCATTTAGGAGTTTTAAAATCTGTCCGAATTCGGAGTTTTGAAATGTCTATTAATTTTAGAATGTTTGAAATTTTCGTAATTAATGAAATTTTCTTCGATTTCAAAGTTTCAAATTATCATCGATTTTGAAGTTTCCTATTCTAAATTTTTTTTAATTTCGTAGATCAAAAAATTTTCTCATTTTAAAAGTTACATAAATTTGTGCAATTTTGTATTTTCAACATTTTTAATTACTTAGAAGTTTCTAAATTCATCTGAATTCGAAGTTTTGAAAATACTTACAGTTATTTGAAAGTTACGCTATTTTTATTGATTTTTGAATTTTATAAATTTCCCAAATTTCCCTGTACATTTTTATTTTTGACGATTTTGATTTGACGGAATCATATTATTAAACTGTTATCATAATTCTTCTGTCTAATCATCGTCAATACCATTATTTTTATGAATTACTATATTTTTCCGTTTGTAAAGTAGATTTCACAGTAGTTTCCACTGGAAAAAATTCCAGATACGCGACTGATTTCCGCATTCTCGAATCGTGAAATTTTTCGATCGTAATTACGGTCCCGTAATACTCGATGATTAATCGTCCAATTTCCATTATTTTCAATCAGGACCCCAAGGATCGTAAATAACCCGCTCAATGCGCGAATGAAAACGTCGATTTGAAGAACAAAAAGGCATTTTCTATTAAGCGTTGAAGAGTTAATCACTGTAATGTACGCGTTAGCGCTTATAATAATAACTCTTCCACCATGGGAAAGAGGCTTGCTCGCTGGAACAAATCGATTTTCTGCAAAAGTGTGAATAATGAAATTCCGCTCATTGTTTCACACTTTTGCGCGTCACGTCGAACAATGGAGATTTTTCGGATCGAACAAAATCGTGATTCGATTTTTTATCGAGTAGAAAGAATAAAAAATATTTCTTTCATGTTAAAACTATATCATACAGATGGAATTTATATCATATGTGAATTTTATAGAAAATTTTATGAATAAATCTATATAGTCATTTTTTTGGTAGTTTTGGAATTCATGGAGCTTTAATAATTTTAGTGTATGAATGTATTTTGGCCATTTTATGATCGACTTGCAAATTTCGTTATGGATTTTGAATTCGATGGAATTTAAAAACTAGAAAAAATAGAAAATTCCGTAGTTTACCGATTCCAGGTTTTAATTTAACTGCAAAATTTGGCACTTTGGTCAGTTTGAATTGATATCAAATCGAAACGAAAATTTGAACTAAAGCAGTCAACTTGCATTTTTATCCTTTTATATGTGCCTTCATAAGGGCTGGGAATAATGCATTTCGGAGCCGTCGAATCGACATTGGATACGAAGGGTCTTTTCGGCGGCACGTAATTAGAGACTCCCAAAAGCGCCCGCCGATCGAATTCCATAATGCGCAATGATTCGACGCTTTATCCCCGAGAATTTTCAACCCCGCAATCTCGATTAATAACGCTTCAATTGTCCGAAAATTATTGCTTTGTCGAAGAATGAATCAGGAATATATCGTAACAATGAGCAATACGGAATATCAGGGTAATCGATCATGATTCCATGAAACATATTTTTGTCATTAATGTTGAAGATAGACAAAGATGTTTTTTTTTTCGCCTTTTTTTTTATTAAAAACTGACATTTTTTGAAACTTGGTGATTATTCCGATTAGACCAGTATATATGGCTGTGACACAATTCACTTTGTCTTTCAACATATCATTTGTACATATGTAAGTAGACTTCTTTGGGTTACGGCTGACTAAGTGGACTTAATCTAGATGAAATTGGAATATGAATTTCTAAGTTTGTAGGTTATGAAGAGAGGGAAAGTGCGACATTTTCTTCACTTCGTCGTTTCCAGTCCTTTTTCTCCACCGTACAATTTTTCCGGAATTTTTAAAGTTCATATTTCAAATGGACAGTTTCAAGAAATATTTTCAAAATATTTATTTACTGTCAAGTGATAATATGTATTATATTATGGAAGCTCATAAAGTTCTATTTATATTGAAGTTTTTATTGAAAAAATATAATCATTTCAATAAAATTTATTTTATTCCATTTTTTATGACTGACCTGTTCATTTTTGTGCAAATAAAGACAAGATTGGCGTTATTCTAGAAATGTTTATTTCGTTGAAAATTTTAAATAAACAAGTGGAACGAAAAACATCAAATAAAAAAAAGGATTTCACGGAAATTTGAAACGAAAACAAAATTTTAATTTTTGAAAAATTTCAAAATGTGCCTTATTTAACCGAAAATCGAAAATGCGTGATAAGGTGATCATAAGTGGCCCCCCCCCCCCTCCTCCCCCACCGTCATAAACTGTAATCATTTTCCACCCCCCCCCCCTATTTGTGATGACGTTATGTTTGAATGGCCCCAAAAACCCTACCATTTCTTTCTTCTGTTCTTGTATAAAGGAACCCATTTATGTGTAGAACAGGGTGCTTATTTACATCTGATATTAATTCTGCAACTATTGTACTTCACATTTGATTAAACACAATAATTTTGATTAACTCGGAAGACTTCTGAAATATATCTTTTAGCTTGAAAGATATGTTTGACAGCTGAAAGTTTGACAGTACAATTTAAAATTGACTTCGAATGTCAAATTTCCAAATGTATCCAAAATCCTTCGGGGTATTTCCATAATCAAATCACGCATCAGAAAATCATGTTTCTCAATTTCTCCTCCCCAAATCAATTCTGGGATTCCCTCAATTGATTAACCTTCGTGTACACAATATTTTCCGTCATTCGCATCTTCGTCCCATTGTTCCTCGCGAAAAACGCTCCCTTTTGCGATATCGCGTGCAGAAGGATGTTCTGTCGAGCGGGGAGCGCTGAACCTGGCGAAGCGGGGTCGAAGGTCATCGCTACGGGGTGCTCGGGAAGTCGCGCGAACACGCTTAGCTCCCCCGCGAAAATAATATTTTGTTTGCACGAGGAAACGAGGAAGCCACGGCTTGTTGGCCACGCTTTGAACGCCCTCGGCGTTTTCACGGGCGAACGGGCCCGGAAACCCGGACTTTGTCCGGCGATGAAAAGCTGACAATGCCCCGACCCCGTTGCCCTGCACCTCGCATTGTCATGCGGTGTTTCGGGGCGTTTTGCAGGGGGTAATGGAGACTCATTAGTTTTAATTCCGAACACGCTTCTGAAAAACTTTATCCGTGGCGGGAGAGGGAAGTTACCCGGAAGATCTGTCGAATATATACATCGGAAGATATATCGAATATATTTTAAAGAGAAAAAGGAGTTGAAGCTCATGTGTGGCGCCATTTTTCATGATCACTTCAATCGTGCAATTCCTTGAAGTTTACAACGAAGATTTGAATTCGAATTTTTGCTTGAGAAATTCAAAATATCATTGATGCGATTTTCGTAATGCAAATTCGTTCAAGTGGTTCGATTGAAATATTTTGCTGTATAATTTCAGTGTTGTAATTATAGTTTTTCTTGATTTTTTGTTGTAATTAAATCTGAATCTATGGTAGTGTGGCGAATTAATGAAGTTAATTTAATAAATGCTCTGAAAATCTGATGAATCGTAATAAGGAACATCAATTTTATGATTGCGAAAATAACAATCGAACACTGTTTACCGTTTGCAATAAATTGCCAAGAAAATCAGACTTAGATATCGCGCGTAGCGCGCAAGAGTATCTAGTATCGATATACATAATATATAATGTATATTTTGTATGCATTATCGATGTATCGAATACACATCAATATATCGAATTTGTACCTTGTGTATATCTGTGTATATCAGTTTGTACATTGTGGCTTATAGGCGATCGATAGCATAATCGTAATAGGTATTATATTTCGATTAGAATACATTCTCAAGTTTTTCAGTATTTTGAAGCTTTGGAATTTTTAAAGCCTAAGAAATTTTCCAAAGTTGGAATATTTTCAAGTAGTTAAATATTTCAAAGTCTTGGAAATGTTGTTATTTGAAGATTCTGCGAATTTAAAATAATTTTGCAGTTTGAAAGTTGTTGAGTTTTAGAGTTTTCGAATTTACGGAAATTTCTGAAGATGGAATGTTTTGAAAATTTTTCAAGTTTTTAAGCCTAAATGAATTAGAATACGTAGGAAGCCTAAAAG
>JAPYZK010003568.1:0-13229 GCA_030522785.1 Platygaster equestris
GACGTTTCGATGTATGTCGAGTCGCTCGTCCGCCATCTTGTTTCCATTATCCGTGCGTAAACGGTCGCTAAACTGAGCGTGAGTGAGTAAATAGCTATACGTCGTTAAGGTGAACGTGGGCGAAGAGCTCACTCGCCCACTAGTGGGCGAATGAGTTCATCACTCGCACGCCATACGTCAACAATCAGGTAATCCATTATTTCGTCCACCCTCAGCAGAGCCACGAAATTACATATTTCTAGCGGGCGTTGAATAAATCGAGTTAATGAATCTAAAAAATCCTTTTTTATACAGACAAAAACGGGCAATTTACAAGGATTTATCAGAACGAAAAGGATAAAAAATACCGTGGTTAATGGAAATCTAGAGTCCCGAATAGAAAACCCACATTTTTGTAAAAGTTGTCCTCTGGAATTTTTTTGGAGTTTGATTCAGAAATTCCCTGAATGAATAGAAACTCGCAGTTGCAAAATTTGAATAGATAATTTTCATTGATAAATTTTGAACATATTTTGATGCTGTTTTCATATCACGTATTTTCACAAGACAATTGAAAAACTTCTGAACCTTATTAGATTCCCAAAATTCTTATAAGATTTAACAAATTTCTTTATTTTCTATTAAGGCGTATTATATAAAGCTCATAACTTTTCTTGAAAGGTTATAATAAAGGTGGCCTTATGAGTTATCGAAAAAATATGAAATTTTTTAATTTAAGAATTTAAAGATAACAATCTAAAAATAGAATATTTTGGAAACCAAAACACAGTAAATTCGATCATTTAATACTGCACGATTCGAAACTTCGAAATGAAAATTAACTTTTTTAGAAACGTGCCATATCAGAAAACTCACAAATACACCTTTATTCTTGGTGTACTACCAATGTTTCCGAATCCACTGCAAATAGCCAATAAAATACAATTTTTATTGCAACTCCACATATTACGTTGGTTCAAGTTTCCAAAAATTAATTTCATCGCGTATTTATAGAATCGTAACAACTGTTACCAACTTTTCTCTCGAAGAATTTGGGTTAAAAAACGATGATATATTCAGAGCTTTGTTTTCGTCATGCATTGCTTAGGTGGCCCATTCAGCTTTCCCCTCGGGCATACTTCACGGGGAAAATTGGCGCGTGTGCATCGCATCGATTGTTTCAAAAAAGAAAAACTTAATTTCAGATACCTGCTCGGACGTTTCATTTTCCCATGCTTCCTGTAACATTTCCGTGCGCAAATAATGTGTGCTTCGATCGAGCAAGCTCTGCTTCCCTCCCCTCTTCCGCCCAGATTCTAATAAAAGCTTCTTAATTATTTAAGATGATTCGGGAAGACTTCAGCTGTGGTTCAACTTGTTTTATCGATTCTCTCCGAGTTTTTTATGGAATTACAGTACGAATAGAACGAGAATTTTACCGTTTCACTTTTCTCATGAATTCATTTCTTAGGGAACTAGATGATCTTGGCTGAAGAGTAGGGTAGGTCTATTTAAAATTGTGAAAAATGGAAAAAGGAAAAAAAGGATATGGGGGCCATTCATAAATCACGTGATGCGAATTTCGACATATTTTACCCCCCCCCCCCCCCCAGGTGACGCTTTTTCGTATGCTTGTAATATTTTCAGATACCCCCCCCCCCCCCCTCAAAGTATAACATGATTTATGAACGGCCTCATGACAGTTTAAAAGTTTTCCGCAATAGCTACTTTGAATATTGGAAGTTAAAAGAGTGAAGCATTCAAATTTGAAAATTAGAGAATTTGGGAATTCAACATCGAAAGTACGAATCTGAAGATCATGAAATAATAGAATTTCAATTCCGAAGTTGAGAATTTTACAAACTTTAAAAGTTATGAATTTTTTACTACAGGTGTCGAAATTTTGATTTGTAAATTTGAATTAAAACCGCCGGAACCAGAACTGAAACCGGAATCGATTCCATTTATGTGAAACCGGAACCGTAACGAAACCATTATCGAAGTTTTTCACAGAACCGAAACTGGAACTGAAACCGAAAAAATTTTTGACGGTTGTCAAATGTTTTTTCGGTTCCGTAAGTATACGTTGGTGCTCGTTTAGATTATGTTCATTTTATTTGCCATTTTTAGAGTCAGAATTTCTCAATCGAGCCACATGAATTTGGTCAAAATTAATTTTTCGTCGTAGAAAAATTTTTTCAATAGTATTTTACATCCTCGACATAAATCCGAAAGGATTTTGTAAAAAAATTTGTTTTGTCAATTATATCAACAAACAAAGTTTACAGTCATTTTTATTTCAAAAATTCATTACGGCCGATATAATTATTCGATTCCAACGGAATTACTGGCATTGGAATCGTGTTTGAACACAGATCCCTAGTGATTTTTTCCGATTCAAAAAATCGCATTTCAGTCAATTATTTATGTATTTGTTTATAACGAAATGGAAAATAATCGTATTCTGTGTCAGATGTCGACTTGAAAAAAAAACCACGTATACTTCAATCGTTTCTGAAACTTATGCAGTTGAGAAGAAAAATGGCCTGCAGTTTGAAAAAAGTTATTCGTTTACTTGAAAATCGTCACTGATGTGACGATTTCCATTTCCGGAATTATTCGGCTGATTTTCCGGAGAATTTTGTCGATTTAACATCATTTCGTCCAAAAAATACTCGCACAATGATAAAAAAGTCGAAAAACGAGAAAAAAAGGCATGAAAAAAACCGTCACTGATGTGACGATTTTCATTTCCAAAATTGTTCGGCTGATTTTTCGAAGAATTTGGTTGAAATAACATTGTTTTATCCAACAAATACTCGCGCAATGATAAAAAAGTCGACAAACTAGAAAAAAAGCATTAAAAAAAAAACGTTACAAAACCGTCACAGATGTTACGATTTTTATTTTCGAAAATTGTCGGCTGATTTTCCGAAGAATCTTGTTGATTCAACATTGTTTCATCCAGAAAATACCCGCGCAATAATAAAAAAAGTCGAAAAATGAGAAAAAAAGGCATGAAAAAAAACCGTCACAAAACCGTCACAGATGTGACGATTTTCATTTCCGAAATTTTTCCACCGATTTTCCGAACAATCTTGTTTATTTAACATTGTTTCATCCAAAAAATACTTGCACAATGATAACAAAGACGAAAAACGAGAAAAAAAAGTCATGAAAAAAACTGTCACAAAACCGTCACAGATGTGACGATTTCCATTTCCAAAATTTTTCGGCTAATTTTGGGGAGAATAATGCTGATTCAACATGGTTTTATCCAGGAAATATTCGCGCAATGATAAGAAAGTCGAAAAACGAGAAGAAAAAGGCATAACAAAACCATCAGAGATATGAACATTTCCATATTTGAATTAGCCATATTTGGGCTAATCTTCAGGAGAATATTGTTGATTTAACATTGTTTTATTCAGAAAATACTCGCGCAATGATAAAAAAGTCGAAAAATTTTATGTGTACATATAATATTATACACTTTAGAATTTTTACCCTTCAACTACTAAAATGAAAATACAGAATCTAGGAATCTAAAAATTAGACAAATCTGACGATCTAAGACCTCCGTGCATAAATCTCACACGCCCGACAATATTTTCGATCATAATCATCAAGATTCTGAGAAAAGTGTTTCCGACGAAGACCGAAAAATATACGGAATAAAAAATAGAAAAAATTCTAGAAATGATATAAGGCAATGGTTATCGTTAAATTGACCCATTTGTGCGATATTGGCCCTGAACGTAAATCACGGAAGGAGCTTATAAAGGGTCGCTGGTTTCGAGTCATCATCACTCGCGTATGAAATGGCCTGGCGCTTAACGTACCCGGGCACCTTGCGGTGCCTTTTCGCCGTAATGAGTGCGCTACGTAAGTTCGCGAGACCCAAGTGCCATTGTTTCTCATTCGACTTTTCGAGCGCCCTCGGGCATAATTTTCCGCTTTAAATTTAATATCCTCGTAAACAACGTCGCGGAAACTTTCCCGATTCAAGAAAAACAAGTCGTAAACAAGTGCAAATAGATTAATGCAGTTTTTCAATTTTTCCTCTCGAATATACTTTTCTGCTAAAAAATATTTCGTAACTGTCAGTACAGAAATTTTTTACCTGTGCTTTTTCATTAATTTGTAGTAAAATTTTTCTAATATTTATTTTAAATTAATTTTTTCAATTTGGAAAAAGCGATTTTCGGAGCTCGCACAGTGGAATACGGAAGCGAGACGAGAATATGTCTTTTGAGAAAAGAAATGAGGTCTCAAGGAATCGCTGCGTACATCGTGCTTGATGGCGACGAGCATCAGGTTGATAAATCAAAATGTTGAGTTCTTTTTTGTTATAACCGATTGTTTGTGTGTGATAAGAGCATTGTTTTTGGAAGAATGAGAATTTTGTGCATCCGCGGGACAAAAGGCGCCAGTGGCTTACGGGTTATAATGGGCGCGAGGGCATCGCGGTCGTGACCATGGATAAGGCCACGCTTTGGACGACCTCTGCTCATTGGGAAGTCGCGGAAAAAGTTCTTTCCGATGATTGGGTTCTGATGAAATCTGGATCACCAGCGGTAATTAGATCCAAAGTTTCTTTCAAGGGATGTATAATTTTTTATTTTGATTTTCGAAGCTTTTTCGAGGCGTCGTCCATTGTTCGATCGGAAAATTTTCCATTGGATTTCTTTTTAATTCAGACTTTAAGTGAAAATCTCCTTTTTCTTCTTGTTTGATTTTCGGGTTTTTTTTTTCTTTGTAGAAAATGGGTGTATGTTAACGTGAAAATTTTGTGTCGAATTTTTCGTTATTTTGTACTGCAATTTTGCTCTGTGAGGTGCATTTTTAAGATGCATCAAAGTTTGCATTTTCGGCATTTTCGGCAGGGAAATTTTTAGACTAAAATCATTAATATTGGTCCCCTACAGTTAAAAAAAAAAAAGAAAAACACGTTGGAAACGATCAAAAAATGGAGACTTTTGAATTTTCAGGAATTTTACGGAATTATGACGATCTTAAAGGATTTTCATTTTTCGCAAATTTTAAATTTTCCAATAGTTTTGAGAGCTGAAAAATTTTTCCCGAGTCTCAAAATTTATGAATTTTGTAAATTTCATAATCCTCGGGAATGAAGGTGCATAACTTGGGATTTTTCTAAATTAGACGTAATTTAAACTTTTATATCAAATTCAAGATTTTCCATACTTTTCGCATTTCGTAGATGTATTAAGTGTGAAAATGGAGTACATTTGAAATTTTTGTGGAATTTAGATTTCAGAATACTTCCAAATTTAAGTTACCATAAAAACTCAGTTTAAATTTTAACGATTCGGTCATGGAATTGAGTCGAAAGTCTGACCCAAAATTATCAAAGCAGTAAACTTTTTTTTGTAACACTGATAGGTAATCTTGAAAAAAATTGACTCTGAAAAAAAAAGCTTTAAAAGCTTCACCCCCTCATATTCTGATGAAATAATAAACATATTCATTGAATCATCCTCCCTTGCATGAATTACCTTTTTCGACGAAAAGCTTTCGTGAATTCCTCATAAATAAATACTCCACCACGATTATAAAACGTAATCCAACACCCCCAGACCCCATCTTTAGAAGATTGGCTGATATCCGAGCTTTCGCCAGGCGACAAAGTGTCGACGTACTCGAACATCGACTATGGGCAAGCGTCGTTGTGGAGCGAAAAATTACGTGAGCAATAATTGCATCCAATGCAATTTTCCATACCCTGATTGTCGAATTTTCCAGGCAATCATGACATCATGTTTGTACCGGTGGCGATCAGTCTCGTCGACCTCATTTGGAAAGACTCGCCCCCTTTCCCCAAAGATTCATTGACGATTCTGCCTAATTCTTTAGCAGGTAATGCATTTTCCAAAATGACGCGTTTTAGGGGTCGTCCATTAATTAAGGGACTGAAATTTAGTAATTAGTCATAACAAAATAGTAATTTTAATTAAAGGTTACTGGTCTGATCAGACTGACGTGAATTTTTGCATTTTCTCCAGATTAATTAATTCGGTTTAATTACTGGCTTTTCGAATTGAGCTAATTACTAAATAACGAATTATATCCAAAGTCATGAGAAAAGTGCATACTTTTACCACTGTTGACTTTTTGGAACGCATTTTTTTCGCATTTTAGAATGAAATGAATCATTATTATTTCACTAGTTGCGAAATGTACTATTTTACTCAATCACGACTATTTTCACTCATCCACTAAATTGATAACATTTGACAATGAATTGGTTCAATTTGCTTGATTCAAAATGAGATAGAAACGAGATTTGAAAAATGTAGCATCAGGTAATTGATGGGCTATCCCGAACAACTCTTCGAACAATTGTCATTCAGTCGAAAAATTGCAAGGAAAAACGACTTCGGAAAAGTTGAAAGAGATTCGACGTGACATGAGAAAATTAGAGACCGATCTTTACGTCGTCACTTCGTTGGACGAAATCGCTTGGATCACGAATCTCCGTGGCTCGGATTATCCGCAATTGCCTTTATACCGAGCTTACATGTTGATTGGGAGGGAGTTTGCTTGTTTGTACGTTTCGAGAGAGAAGCAGAGTATTGAGATCGAGAAGGCTATGGGTTCGGCTAAAATTTCGTGAGTTTTTCGTTTCGTAAAAAATTACAACGTGTATTTACAGCAAAAATTATCGAGTTTGTAGCTATGGGTCTTCAGGGGTGGTTTTGGAGTAGCTTAAAAAAGCTTCAAAATATTTTTTTTCATTATATTATGTGAATGAAATTTTACGAAAATGACTCATTCTTCAGAATGCATCAAAATGATTATCAAATTTTCCAAAAAATTTGATACTTACGTATTTAAAATTCCACTGATTCTAAATTTCTGACTTCTAAGCAACACAGCTCTCTGAAAATCATCGAATTTTCACTGTTTGAGCACTCTCGAATAAAATGAAACGCAAACGAACATACATTCAAAATTTACAGTTTGCACGATCATGACCAATTTTGGCACAACCTCCAAATCCATGCGAAACGGTCCCGATCCATCCTTCTCCCCAAAGCTTACAGCTCCGAGCGAGGCGCAAGTTACGAAGTTTACATAACGGTAAAAAGCCGAGCGATCCCAAAAAAAATATCTTTCATTACTCAAGGAAGCTTTCGCACAGGTTCCGGAAGACAAAATTAAGTGGGCGATTTCTCCGGCTCTTTTGCGAAAAGACGTGAAAAACATGGCGGAGAGAGATTTCATAAAGCAGATACGTTTAAAGGATGCGACGCGTCACGTGAAAATGATGATGAACATAGAGAACGCGGCGACGAGCGCGGTAATGAACAGTATTTCGCCAAAAGGAGAAAAACAAGGAAACGCAGTATTTTCATTAGTCGCTTTTTCGCCCCTTCATTTTTTTACATTGACGAATTGTTGTTTCAGTCATAGTTCATGTTCTAATGCAAACATAATGTGAATAGTTCACGCAGTTCAATAAAACTGGAAACGTAACAGAATTTTTGCGAAAAATTGCCTCAACAGCGATGAGGGAGGTGAACGATAAGCAAAGGGCGCAAAGCATAGCGGAGGGCAATGGCAATCTACACAAGCTCGAGTCTTTCTCTTTGAATTATTTAACGAGCAACGTCTCTTCGAACGCTTCGGTCGTGCCCCTACTCACCATGACCTCGAACCATTGTAAAGATATTCTTGGTTTATTATTTTTAAGTTTGTAGTACTAGTTAGTCATTGGTTCTTTGTTTCAGTGAAGAAGTACTCCTGTTTTTGTTAATTTCTGAGTTGTAATTCGAAAATTCCTCTGATTTTAAACTTCGGAATGCGGAAACTCCAGATTTTTCAGTAACTGTCAGAAGTAACTCAAAGTTTTTTCATGATTTTTTAATAAAAAATTTATTTATTCAATTACTTCTGAAAGTTACTGAAAAACTCGGAGTTTTCACATTTAAAAATACAAAACTAGACGAATTTTTGAATTCCAACTCAGAAATTAACAAAGACAGAAATCACTGAATTGAATTACGTAAATGGGAAATACCCAATTTCGAAGTTTTTGGATTGTTGACTTCAACAAATTACGAATTCACTTCTAAGGGGTTGTCCACGAATTACGTAACGCAATTTTAAGCCTTTTTTCCCCTCCCCCCCCCCCACCCCCTCGAGTGTAACATAACGCTGTCTAAAAATGCAACATATTAATATTTTTACCATTTTTTTTTTGTATTTTTCAATAGTATGCAGAAAAACAAAAAGTAGATAAAGATTTTTCGAATTCAAAATATTCTTCCGAATTTTGAAAATAATATGAAGAAAATTGGAAAAAATACAAGTTTTGACAAATTTACTGCAACTACTTGAATTTTGAAATAATTTTTAAAATACCGTTTAATATCAGAATAATATAAAAATTTTCTTTGTAAATTTCAAAAATGTCATATATTTTCCAAAATTTGTCGACATTAGACAATTTTAAATCATCAGTAAACGATGTAATTAATTTTTCAACTATATATCGAGATTTTGATCGATTGCTGGGTGCGATATTATCAACTGAAATCAATAACAATCGATTGTAAAATTATCGATATCAACAATCGATTTCCAAATATCCTCTGAAAAATCTTACCTTCATAACGACTCTTACGAATGAGAACCGACGTTACTAGGGAGTAGAATACATATACGCAAGCTTTCCCAGTTAAATGCAAGAAATTTTCGCATGCGTGTTTTTCCAGTCACGCGGAGCTTTTTGCCGGTGAACGGAATAGCGCCGACCCCGAAGCAAATTTCGGTCTACACGGCCCTCGTAGCGGGCACCATCGATCTCGCTAAATCCGTCTTCTCTACGAGTACATCAGCAAAGGCCTCGGACTTCGTTATCCGCGCTTCCCTTTACAAAATGGGCTTGGAATTTAACGAGCGAGCCTTGCAGGGATTCGGACTCGTGATGGGAAGCAGCGAAGGTGAAATCTTGTATTATGCAACTAGGGGCGAAAATGGCCGGTTTAGGAAGAGTACCAAGTTTTCCAGTATGAAACCTGAGATACGTTTGTCCTCAGCGTATCATATAAGTTTCGAGAAATTCCGTTAATTTTTCAAAATTCTTATCAAATTCAGAAACTTGATAAGAATTTTCTGAAAATTCCCAACAAGGAGTAAAATTCTACATAATTTTGGGAAAAGCATGAAAATTTCAAACGTGGCGTCACCTTTCCAATAAATGTTCTTTTTTCAAAATTTTCCTAAACTATGAGGAAAAATCTATTTTTTATGTATTAAATAACCCGCTGGGTAATATATTGCTCAACGGGTGACTTCAAGGGTGGTTCTATCCCTGTTGTTTTCACACATAACTTGGCGATATTTTTCGAAAATCCTACTCTAATATACTTTCATGATATAAAAAAAAAGGTATTGTCTTGCGCAGGTGAGGGAAAACCGTTAAAAACTAACTGCCGCCATCTTGAATTTTTCATATATATATATACACTTTAGCCACGGCCAAGATGGCGGCGACTGGTTTCAGCCAACCGTCGTTTCTATGTGCGAACTGAGACAAAAACGCGTCGGCCGTAAAAATATAACTTGCTTCTTGTATCGTGATACACTTTTTCTGCGAATAACGAAATTCCCAACTGTTTTGAGTAGGGTACACTATAAAAGAAGCTAGAAACCACTTTCGTGCTCAGAGCCACAAGTACAAAAGAGGATTCCCTTCTACATACTTGCGTTACCTCGCAAGTGTTGCGAAATATGCTCGATTTTTCTTCTCGCCCACGGATGCGCGAAGGCTTTGAATCCGATTTAATTTGCGCTTATCGTTTCGTAGCTTTCAAAGAAACTTACGACTTGGACGTGTTCAGAACCGCGAGCATTGGGTACGTTGAGGGGAACAAATGGTCGATGAGAATAAGGAACGTCTTGGCGGTGATACCGGCGAACACGACGGTAATTTATACATCCCCGGGTTTTTACCTAGAGAAATTTTCCTTTCGTGATTCGGGGGTATTTTTCATTTACAGTACAAAAGCGGCGCGGGTTTGTTTTCTTTTGACCTGGTGACGCTTTTGCCGTTTGAAACGCGGCTTATCAACCCGCGGAAATTGACTCTCAGTCAGGTACTTTTGGTTTTCCATTAAAGAAAAGTGCTTTGAGTGAGACACTTTTCCCTCCCCTTTGATACAGTGTTCGGCGGGCATTGACCTCAACCCCCCTCCCCCCGTATTATTCATGATTATTTCGTTATCAGTGCTGAATTTAAAATGTTCGAAATCAAAATTAACGAAAGGAATTCGGATTTTGAAAATTTCAGTAAATCAAAAGATCTTAATTCGTGAATTCTGAAAATTCGGAATTCGTATTTGAAAACTGACACATCAAAATTTGAAATTTTTCAAACTTAAATTCAATACAAGAAAATACTTTTTTATTTGGAAAATATTTCGCAGTTACAATTTGAATTAAATCAACTTTAAATTCATAAACTATCACGAAAAAGACATAATTTCATAATATTCCGACATCGCTATATTTTTTGAAATTCATAGCAACTGTTTAAACCCAAGTTTTTATCCCTTACCGCAAAACTTGAGGGAGAAATAAACGAACGAAAATATTCCGCAGCTCTGGTGGCTAAATCGTTACCACAGGATAGTTAAATCGAGGGTGGGAGCGGAATTGTATAGGTCCAAGGAATTCGCCGCCTACGAATATCTACTGAAAAAGACACCTCTAATTACGAGAAAATAACACCCAAAACTATAATTTTCGTTTTCTCACAAACCACCTCCAAAAAATGGTACAAATTAGCTGTAGAATACAAACTCAGCTCATCAATTACGTATCCGCAAAAATAAAATATTTTCCCTCTTTCTTCATTTGATTCCATTTTCTCCTTCAATTGTTTGGCACGATAAAATAAACAACTTCACTTTATACACGCGATATTTCGTATTGTTTTGTATTTTTTGAGCGGTCAAATTCCCATGTAATAAAAACCTACGATTCCGCATATATTTTCTACAAACAATTACAAAAATATACGACATCGTCATATTTCGATAAAATTAGTGATTTTTGAAAAAATGGCGAATAACAGCATTTTTGACGAAATTTACGAATGGATCGATACAATCACGTTTTCTAGAACAAAGAAAAATATATCGAGAGATTTTTCCGACGCAGGTTGAAAAAAGACTCAATTTTTATCCAAAAATATCAGCATTTATGAAATTAGGTAAAATTGCAATTTTTTTAGTTCTCATGGCGGAGTTATTGAAGAAATATTATCCCCGGTACGTGGAAATTCACAATTACAACGCTGGTAACAGCGTTTCGAAGAAAGTTGAAAATTGGCGTTTACTGAATCGCAAAGTTTTGGGAAAATTGGGACTGAAGTTGGGAAATGAAACAATGGATCAGTTGGCACGTTCAGAACCTGGAGTTATTGAAAATCTTTTAATTAGTCTTCGGGACAAAATAATTAAGGATTGTAATAATGAACGCGTTTGTGGTTACGAAAATGGTCAAGGCGGTGAGTGGACTCTGGAAAAATTTGGATTCTAATATAATAAGATTACAAAAATATTGAGTTGAATTGAAGACATTATTCAATTTTGTAGGAAATTTACTAAAAGATCTCATACAAATTAATTTTTTTATACATTATTTCATATTTTAACTACATGAAAATCAAAAAAACAAAAAGTTTTTATTTTCCCATCAGAACCAACAAAATCTATCTTAAACGCATGCGAACAACTCATAAAATCAACGGTACCAAAACAAGCATATTCCCGGTTGAAAAAAGATCTCCAAGAAAAAGACGAAATGATACGATCTCTGAAGGAAAAAATAACCCACCTAGAAAATTTGATGAATTTTAGAAATCAAACAATCGAAGATCTCGAAACCAGGTGTAGACAGCTTACAGAGACTTGACTTTTTGATTTTGGAACTGGATTAAAATAATAAAAGCAAGTTTAGAAAAGTTCATAGTTTTAATGTAATTTTTGTAGAAACGACGCCTTAGCAAGCATACACAGAAAAATGAATATTATACATTATAATATTTGTGTTGAGGTACCCAAAATGTTGAAATTTATATCGCCGCTCTCATGCTTGGCGGGGAAACGAGGATAACGCCGTCGCCTCTCACAAACAACATTGGGATATTTCTTTTAGTGGTTCTATAAACTTCTTCGTAAGTTTCTTCGTCAATTTCGATAGTAGTTACAGTTTCTTCGACTTCGCCTAGAACCATGTTCAAGTGCTGATCGTAGGCCTGTTGGTAATTGGAAATTTATTTTTTCGGTCGAATTTCACAAGTTTTTAAAATTTTCATAAATTGTTTATGATCACTAGGAATTAACTGTGATACATTTTGGAAGTTCTGAGCATTTTTGTGATTTTCAGAACCATGTGAAAATTTGTCAAAATTGTACACTGATATATTTTTAAATGAAATGATTATTTTATTTTAAATGTTTGGAATGAAAAGCATTAATATTTCAGAAATGTTAAAGTTTCGTTGAAAAATTGTCATATAATTAAATTATCAGAGATCTTTGCTCGAATTTGAAAATAAAAATGTGTAAATACAACTTCAGAGTTCCAAATTTCAACAACTGAAACTTTTTACTTTGCTACATTACAGATACTTTTCTTTTTACTCAATTAATATTATAAACATCATTTAAAAACAAAATTACGTGTAATCGTCCTCGCAACTCCCTCTCGTTCCTCATTTTGACATAAATTCTCTCGTCCAAGCTCAACCTGATCAAATCCAGAGGTTCTTTGACGTTTATTGCAGGCACCTTTTAAAGAATAATTATCATTGTAAAAATTATCAACTCGATTTCAACAACCAAAACACCAATTCATTCGATTTTGGTTAGGTAAACAAAGCCAATTAAACCGTTTGCACCAACACGAATAATACTACAGTTCTACAAACTCACTTGTTCTGATTCATCCGCCATTTTTATAAAGAAAAAATGCAAAATTCAATTATAAATGTGCAAAACGAATTAGTTTACAAAGATTGTTGTTGATTTGTAATTTGTTTTAGTGGAATGATTCGATATTCGATGTATACCGATAATCGATATATATCACTTTCGAGTATCTACATCGCACTATGTAGTACACTGATCTGTAATATACACTGGATAGCTGATAGGATAGGTGGGGATGACCCCAATTGAACGTCGCCATTAAATATATGTATAGATATATGATACAAT
>JAPYZK010003569.1:0-11702 GCA_030522785.1 Platygaster equestris
ACAAAGGTCGAGTACCGCACGTCGGCACGACATACGATGGCCGAGGTCGCTCCGACATCGGCCTAGCGTGACGCCATAGCACGTCGGGCCGATGTCGGAGTTGACTACCGTGGCCGATGTCGGCCTGTACCGTGGCCGACCTCGATCCGACATGCATCCGACTTTTCTTTTTCGATCGGGGAGTTGTGCCATCTTAAGTCGTTGTTTGGAACCTTACGCATCGAAAGTGCCGTTACTGGCTGTTACCGCTGTTGGGTGTTAGTGGAAAGTTTTCGACAGTTTTCGATAAGAAAGTTTTCGTCGTAATCTCGTAATTGATGTTAGTCAGTGTTAGTGGTGATGAACATCATGAGAAAATTTTTGGATGCTTTGTCACTGTAATTGCATTAATATTTACAAAAAAGTTCAAAATCTGTGAAAATTTACATTGAAAGTCATCGTCATCAGCTTCGTCATTAGTAATCCACAATGCAGACCGATAGAGAAGTGATTTTGGCGGATTTTCAGGTACGATTTACCCGTTTGCGTTGACATTTTACAGAGTTTACATTCGATCAGGTTAGACTGAATTGTTGGTCATTTTAATGCAACATAAATTAAACTTGGTGCATGGTTTCGATCCATTTATTTGCAATCTTAAACAGTATACTGACTATTTTATCACATTTTTAACACGATGTAAACGAGGAAAGTCGAGAATGTTGTAGAGAAATTATGAACAATTGAAGGAAAATTGCAAAATGCAATGTTTGCGTCACTCGCAATAAAGAAAAATTGAAAACAGTTTTTCTCGTCTTCAAAGAATTGTTTAAAATTTGAACGAACATGAAAGTTTTGAAAGTTAATTTCATGAAACAAATTGATATGTTTTTATACAGTGTTCTTTTTGATTGGGCTGATTTGGCAATTTTGGACCATGAATTGCTTTTTTTTGGGTATTTTTGGAAATGTAAAATATGAACCATTTGAATTGTTTAGGATTGTTTGTAATAATTGAAGATAATTTTCTTGTTTTGGTCAAGGTTTTACAGATGATGACTTTTCCAAAAATAATGTAGACATTTGGTAATGAAATCAAAACTATATAAATGTTATAATAAATGATATGTTTATGCATAATAATGAACATATATATATATATATATATTATGTATGTATTTGTTTAAAGAAGAATAGCTAAATACTTTTTTTTTAATTTATAATTTTTCAGGCTTGCACTGATATTGACAATGTAGCAGAAGCCATTCAATATTTAGAAGGAACAAACTGGGATTTACTGGTAAATATTTTGCGATTTCAGAGTCAATTAATTGAAGCCCATTAACTTGTTGATAAAAAACAATATCAATACCTTTTAATGCACAGGCTGCTATCAACAAAGCAATGCCACAAAACACCCAGCAACTTCCTTCGGAAATGAACAGAGACGTGGAAATGGTGGAGGAAATTCGAGGTACAAATTCAACGATGAGCGTACTGCCAGAACCTGAAATCATGTACATGTCCAAAAACTTCAGCAACCCTCAGACTGAATCTTTGGAAAACTTCCCTGGTACCAGCAAATCCAAACAGAATGAAAACAGAAGTTTAGAATTCAAGATTGTTTGTTATAATAAGACCCACAACATAAGTTTGCCGGAATACAGCACTTTAGGTAACTCTATTTTTTGAAAAATTTTGATTTAGTTTAAGCAATTCTCGATTTTTTGTTTTCTAATGAATTGTGTTATAAACTGTGATAATTGACGATGTTATTTTTTAAGAATATTTGTTGTTTCAAAAATCAAAAATTCAGTTCTCTTAAAGTAAGTTTTGAAGTCTCCGAGGTATACATAAATTGTTGCACATTGTTGTTACTTCATCTTTGCAAGTTTACTTGTACTCCTAGTATTAAATTAACTATTTCTAGAGACATTAATATTAATTTCCAAAATACTCGAAAACTGACAAGAAAACATTTGTTTAGATGCTTTAAAACAACGAATATCGATGCTTACATCAATAATGCCCTGCAAACAGCAGCTCATAGGATGGCCAATAACACCTAAAAAAGATTCTGACCTGTTGAAGAATTTTCCACCTCCGCCAGAAAATACACTGCGTGTGATACCAGCTTCATCGCCTAGCTCAGAGAAGTAATGGCAATTTCCAAACTTTATCTTCTCAAATTTTCAATTTGTAATTGAAGTCATTTGGAACCTAAAAATTTCTTCGAATACATTTTTCCTAACGAAATTTTGTTTCGATCAAATTATGTTCTAGTACTTATTGTTTTAATTTGTTGAAGAAACAACCTCACGGATCGACTCACTCAGACCTACACATTGAACATCAGGGATGAAATTCACAACAAAACCTACAACCTAAAGTTCCCTGGAACGCACACGATACTCGATATAAAATCCGACATTTACTCGCTGATCGATGTTCCTGTTCGGAACCAACTTTGGAAAGGTTGGCCAGCTTCCCTCAAAGATGACAACACAATTTTGGCCCAAAGTGGAATTTCCTCCCCTGAACATGATCTTACTGTCAACAAAAATTATGCCAAGGAATCAAAAAAAGTATTCATCATTAGATTGGTTTCTCTTTTATTACCAACATTTGCGAAATTTTGTTGACGTAGAAAATTTTTTAGGAAATTGTTGATCTGGTTGATACCGACAGTTCCGAACCTGAAGATGGAGATGATTTTGAGGACGCTTCCGAGTCCTTCCAAGTGGAAGACGATATTTTTATAGACAATGTCGTTTCCAGAAAAATAGTGCATTTGAGTATGTTTTTTTCAGTTCTATTTGTTTTCGAATTATTCATTAGACCTAGGAATATTATTTTCAAAAACATTCATTTCTTACAGTTTCAGGAAAATGAAGACATATGCACTCATTAAAAATGTACAAATTTATTGTTTCTTTACAGTGCCAGAAAAAGTAACCGACGAAACTGTAGGCACTCTACAGTTTTCCCAAGAATTTGAAAAACGATATGGCCCGGCACACCCCAACTTTTTTGTCGGCACTTTTGAAGAGGCCCTCACAGAAGCTACTTTGAAATCAGCAAGAGAAGTTCGTTTTTTTTTTTCAATTTCCGAACCTGGAATGTAAAAAAAAGGAGATTGTAACTATGTTGTAATTTCCAGAGAAAATTACTGGCTGTTTACTTGCACCACGACAACAGTGTTTTGGCCCATGTTTTTTGCACTCAACTTTTGGGCTCCGAAGCTGTGCTGCAAATCTTGTCCAACAATTTTGTAGTCTGGGGATGGGACTTTACTCACAAGTCCAATGAAGCATTGTGAGCAAATTTTTCAATATAAGAACATTAAGAATTTTTAGCTCAACATTGAAAAGAATTAGCATTTTATGGATAATTTTTTTTTAGATTTTTGAGCTCTATAAATCGAGCTTTGGGGCCAATGGCAATGATGGCAGTGAAAAATATTGATGTTGACACAATGCCAGTTTTGATGATTATCATGAGAAGTCGCTCCAGTACTGAAATATTTACTGTTGTTCATGGCAATGTTGGCGTCAATGATCTTCTTGCCAACTTGGTTGAAACAGTTGAAGTTTTCCAGGTGAATTATTGGATTCTGCAAATTTTTACATTTCATAAATTTGGAAATTGTAATTTCATTTTCCAGTTTCTTTAATTATTTATAATTAACTCATCTTGTGTGATTTAAAAATGCTACTAAAAAGTAACTGTTCAGAAACTGATTTTTTAACATCATTTTTTGTATTCAGGAGCAACGGCAATCTGAAATTCAATCTGAAGACGAACGACACGCGAGAGAAACAGTCAAACAGGAACAAGATAAGGCTTACCAAGAAAGCTTAGCTGCCGACAAGTAAAAACTATTTCTAACTTGAAAAAAAAAACGTGTTCAAAATTATCAGGGCATTCATTTTCAATAGAAATTTCTTCAACAAATGATTTGCTGATTGCTCAAAGAACATTTAGTTATCTTCAAGTTACTGAAAAATTTGATATTCCCCCAAATTAAAGTATTCAAAAATAATGTACTGTAGAATAAATAAATAAAATGTCACATGTAAAGACTTACAACGGTAGATGATGAAAAAATGACAGCATTCAACTTTTTTGCTTAAAATATGTGTTTAGGGCAAAGGAAGAAGCGAAACAGTTGCAGGAAAAAATGGAAAAGAAAATGAAAGAGCAAGCGGAAAGTGTAAGATTGGCAGAGGAAGCAAGAATACAGGCACAGAGGCAAATCATCAAATCGAGCTTACCACCAGAACCAACGACTTGCGACGGCGTCATGAAAATCCGTATCCGACTGCCGGCCGGGGATTTTTTGGAGCGCAAATTCCAATCGGACACGCCTTTGCAAACCTTGCTCAACTTTTTGTTTGTTGAAGGATATCCTTCTGAAGAATACAAACTTTTGTCGAGTTGGCCCCGAAGAGATGTAAGATTGAACTCTTCAAATTTTCAAATGTTCAATTCCACATTTTGATTCCAAATTCTGAAAATCTCAAATTTGTACTTTCCTCTTATTGAATAATCAGCAAAAAAAAATTTCACAAAGTTTCTCTTCAAAAATCAATAGAATACATATTCAAGTATCTCAACTTTCACGTCTCAAAACATAAAAAATAATTATATGAAATCTTTTTCAGCTAACATCACTGGACACAAAATTGACCCTCAACGAATTGAAATTTTGTCCACAAGAGACCATAATTCTAGAAGAGCGATAAATCTAACAAAATTGGCAAATTATCTAGCAATTAAGCTCGTGATTTCTATACTGTATTTATTTCATAACTTTGCTATAGTCGAAGATTTTATATATAATTCACGATACATTAGAACGCTAAGATTCGCATGTTGAACATGAAAGAACTCAAAATTCACAAAGTGGCGTAAAATCGTGGCATTAACATTTATTTTCAACGCGAATTCATTAATTCCCATTTCGTTCTTTTTTTTTCCTTGTAACGTGACGAAAATAATAGCTTTAGAACTTTTGTATGTATAAAGGATCTTTGGAACACAGAATTGAAGTGAAAAATAAAGCTGTCTCGAATTTTGTCTTTCGGTAAACACAATCAAGGAGTGAATTATTTAGCAATATAGCAAAAATTGATAGAAAATAAATTTGCCCCCGAGTTTTTTTATATAAGCCCACGGGTTGTGTCTAATAAAAGAAAACATTGTAAAAGAAGTACACTTGGAAAATATTCTAAAATACAAATGTATTTCGTAAACACATTCAACAAGTGCTTGCAAACTCCGAATCTTTTACAAGTACAAAGACGCGGCGAACACGATGTCTCGTTTCAGCAATTTTATCGATTCGCTGAATTTGTTTTCTAACTCGGTGTTCCCAATGTTTTTCGCCGCTTGGCAGAGTTGCCTCAGAACTTCTTCCAGACGTCTCATGCATCGAATTATCGATCCTAAAAACAATTGATTCCGTGAAAATTCAAAATTAATTTTATAATACAAATTTTTCAACTTACATTCAAAAATATATAAAACAAGTTTTAATTGGCAAAAACGATTTTCGTATACAAAATTCAACCTACCTTCAAAAATATCCGTCATTTGACAAATCTGCACGAAAGTGGCACCTTTGCACCAAGCGTAAACGACGTCCATCAAATACGGTTTGAATTTTTCAACGTAGACATCTTCGTCCAGGTCCAAATTAGCCTCGACCGAAACTTTGGCTATTCTTCGTGCGAGTTCTTGCATTTGCTTGAGAGGACCGCTGAGCTCTTGCGTGCTTTTCGGCATTTCAGTGGATTTTTCATCGCACACGAGACAGCTGATCAAGGCGGTTATTTGGGGAACGCTAAGAGCGTTGAACAAACCGTTAAAAATCATCTCCGTCAGCAAGAGTTCGTCGGCGCCGTGAAGTTCGCAAGCAACTCTGCCTTTTCGCTCGATCACATCTGTGTTGGTGCAGTACGCCATTCGACGCAAAATTCGTTTCCTGCACTTCAATTCCTCCATTTGCAAGATTGACTTTGCGCGTTTTAAATCGTCTTTAGCTTGTTGCAATTGGACTCCCAGTTCTTCTTTGGAGAGGAATTTTTCATAAAGTCCGTCTCTTTCCGGGTCCTTAAAAAAAAATTTGACATTAAAAATTATGTCTGACATGAAACCCCAACATGTGAACCGACCAAATTTGTTTAATTTGGTAACTGTCGAAGTTTTTTTATAAATTGTCTAATATACGAGTTAACGTACCACTTTTCAAAATTCATGCATTTCAAATGTTTTTTTACAATGTACGAAAAGTATACAAGTCTCACGAATTTCAAAATTTCCCTCTAAATTCATAAAATATATTTATACATTGTTCACTTTTCCTCAAGGCTTAAAAAATACCAAAAACGTCAACTCACGTCATGCATCGGATGCGCAAACAATCGTTGTTCCAAAACTTGGGTTTTTTGAATGATGTCCTTAAATGCCTGTTCTTGTATTCCCATGTCCGTGATAGGATTGAGCAAAGGAATGCTGTCGCTGTTTCCCGTTTTTCCCGGGTATCGTCTTTTAACCTCTTGAATCGTTCTCAGCACACTTTTTCTGTTATCTGCGGGTCTCAGGTCCTCCGGGTAATAAATTCTCAGAGTGCTGATTTTCGATATCAACGTGTGGAGCACGGGCACGACTTCGACTTGGCCTTCTTCGCCCTTTTCACAAGGAATCGGATTTCCCTCGGACGAATTTTTCGAAAGATGCAACAAACAGTCGACAATAATCATCGTGTTCTCCGTAGCTGGATTTTTTGGCGTTCTTTTTTTGAAGTTCACTATCATTCCCCAGTCGAAAGAGTCTATGTCATTTTTTATCTAAAGCACAAAATACGCGAATGAAAATCATGAGACAAAGTTGAAAAAAGAAAAATTTTTCATCGCGTAATTGACGAAAAAAGAAAAGAAACGTGGAGTATAGTTCATTATGAAATTATTCAACTTTGAATTAATTTTTTTTGTTTTGTCGCGTTTAGACATCAATTTTTTTTTCCATTTCTTTCGAGGTTCGAATATATTCAAATTAATATTAATCAGATGCTCACTTAAGTGTAAAGTTTATATGCATTTTAATTACAATTCTTATCTAATGTAACTTAAACATATTTGAATTATAATTCAAATATATCGATATAAAATAAGTAATATTCAATTAACAAAAAAACGTACTTTGACTAGTCTTCCCGGCTGTAAAAACGGTGTCAAATACATAGGGTTTGTCAGATATTGTCTGAATTCCCCTTCTAAACGATCCAATTGTTGCCTAATTGTGTGATACGACGCAAGGCTCTCATAGTTTGGTACAACCACTTGGTTGAATTGTGACTGCAACTTCTGTACCTCTGAAAAAAAAAATTAAAATTGTACCAGTAACTATGCATTATAAAACCTTAGCTACAATTTTGAATAAATAGCACATGTGGAAGAAAACCAAAAAAAGGGACAAAGTGAATACTGACTGTCGTACAAATCCGGAATGGCGGCCTGATTCTGGAACTGAAAGAAACTCCTCTCCAGCATGTATTCTGGGTTGATTTCTTCGACTCGCAAAAGATTCAGGACCATGTTGTAAGTCAGATGAAAAGCGGAATTAATAGCATCAGGTTTTCCTTTCACGATGTCTTTGCAAACTGCTGGATTCACTTGCTGATCAATCATCAAAATGACGATTCCTTTTTCGTCCAATCCTCTTCTTCCAGCTCGTCCTGCCATCTGGAATGAATTATTCATTTAACAAGTCGTTTTTTAATCATGTAGTTTGTTTTGCAAATTTTCAAAATGCTCAGAGTTCTGTCAACAAGTCTGAAAAAATTAGTTGATTATCAAGATAAAAGAATTTGACTAAAACTTCGATTTTTCACAATTTGAATTTCGAAAAATTCCGATTTTTTTAAAAATTCCAGCGATTCCTCAAAAACTCTTATTAAAAAATTGCACTCTTAACTTTTCAATTATTCCCAATCACTCCAAAAATTTTCACCTGAATATATTCTCCCGACGAAATCCACCGAAAATCTTTCCCATCATATTTCTGTGAAGAGGTAAACAAAACAGTTCTCGCAGGCATGTTGAGACCCATGGCAAAAGTTTCTGTGGCAAAAAGCGCTTTGATCAAACCCTCGCCGAACAATATTTCGATGGTTTCCTTGAGAATGGGCAAGAGTCCGCCGTGATGGATACCGATGCCACGTCGAAGCAACGGCAAAACATTTTGAACTTGGGGCAAATTTTTGTCTTCGTCGCTCAAAACGTCCATTGCGTTGTTGAAAACTTCGTCGACCAATTTTTTTTCCGCGGTCGAGTTCAAATCCAATTTCGCCATTTGCATGGCGTACGCCTCGCATTCTTTTTTCGAGAAACTGAAGATAATGACAGGGGCGAAATTGCGTTCCATAATCATTTTCACAATTTTGAAAATATTCGTTTGCCCGGCCTGCATACCTCGCCTACCTCTTTGCCTTGGTTGTTGCTCGCCTTGTGCTTGTAAACCTGACATTGCTCTGTTAAAATTGTCTTCCTTGAATTCACCCGATTCGTCCACAACCTGAGGGAAAAAATTGATTTCAATAAAAGGAATTGTTATGGCAGTAAAATAATTAGAATGAAACCTTGTATCCAGAATATAAATTGTTTCTGAATATCAATGAATATTACTACAAATTTTCAAAATGTTGATTTTCATTGTTTAGTTGGTACAAATTTTTCAACTTTTGAATTGCGATTTGAAAAACTTTAAAATCATGATTTTAAAAACTTCTGATTCGAAAAAAATATGTCAACATTTCGAAAATTGAAAACTTTGAAATTCTACTAAAAAAACTCCAAAATGATCGGTAACTCATAACTTCTAATTTCCAAATTTCCAGATTTTTATTTTTCAATTCCGATTCTGCAGTTTGCATAACTTTACATACATTTGTTAATTTACGAATATCTGTAGGTACATTAAATTATTTCAACATTAAATAGCATGAAGTTGAATATTAGAAAGTTTATTCAAAATGGTTTTTCCAGATAACCGCACATTTCTTCATTGAACATTTTTGTATAGAAGAAAAAATCACCATATGAATGCCTTGGCCTCCAGCCGGGAATATGTAATGTTGAAGCGGTGTTGGTCTGTAATCGGTGTAAACAACATGACACGGTTGTTTATGCAAATGAGTAACCCATTCGCAAAACTGACGAGCGTTGGGAATTGTCGCGGACAGAAAAACGTAATGCACATTGTCCGGCAGCAAAATCAGTGTTTCTTCCCAGACGACTCCTCGCTCTTTGTCGCGCATGTAATGAATTTCATCGAATATTACCCAACCGACTTCACGCATAACCTGAAAAAAAGATTTACCTTTAATATTAATCAAATGCTATAAATATTATACAATTTCGTTTACAAATATTAATTTTGTCATAATAATTTTCAATTGCAAATACTCATGTGAAATTTATCAAGTTCGACTTGAATGATTACGCTTGAAAGTTTGTCATTTGAAAAGAAATTCAAAAATCTAATTATTTTACACTGTGATTACTAAAAATATATACAATTCTATTTCGAATTCATGAAAGAATAATATTCATTCGATGTTATTTTGTTGAAATGTTGGAATCTAATTTTTCACCTCCGATCCTCTGTACAACATGTTTCTCAAAATTTCTGTAGTCATGATGAGAACACTCGCATCAGGATTGATGGTCACATCACCAGTGACTAAACCAACATCTTTGAATTCTTCATAAAATTCTCTGTACTTTTGGTTACTCAAAGCTTTAATCGGCGTTGTGTAAATTACTCGCTGTTTATCTCTCAGAGAGCAAGCTATGGCATACCTGTAAATGAAAAACAACTAAAATATACATCATCACAAAAATTGTGTATTAAAAAATAAAATAATTCAAAAAATTATTGTTGATCCAAAATTTTGTCTGAAGATCCAAATTTGACTTCTGATAAAAGTCTCGCCAAATGCCTCAAATTATTCGAGTTCAAAAACTTACTTACATTTCTTTAACCTATAAAATTAAATATTGCGTGAAAAATTTATCAATTAAGCTCAATGCTTAATGAAAAAGCTTGGGAGATTTTTCTATATATCTCTGAAAAAATTACCGTTATACTTGGACGAATTTTAAAACGCTCGAAATTATACGTCTGGAAAATTTTCTGATCAACCTACTCAGCAACAACAGTTTTGCCAGCAGAAGTGTGTGCAGAAACCAGAACGGATTGGTTGTTTTCGATACACAAAATTGCTTCTTTTTGGAAAGGATCCAGGATGAATTTGTATTCCTTAGCTGGTTTCGTGCTTGGATTTTCCAAGGGTACGTATTCATGATTTGGTGGCACGGCGACTTCATGTGTGCACGACTCAATTGTCTCGATTCTATGAACTTTTATTCGGAACGACAGCCCTTCAACGCTGAAACAGGGTCAAAAATGAATCATTAAATAAGCAAAGAATAAATTGACTCAATTAATTTTGAAAATTTGAATTTATCACATTTTTGATGCCAAAAGTTGTATATATTTATCATTTCATTTTTAGATTTCTAAATAAAAACTTCAAATTATCTAAATTTATAATTAAAAAATATTTTCAACTGTGTTTCAAACTTTGAAATATGAGAGTTTGGAAACTCTCAAACCTTTGAATTCAAATGCATTGAGAACTTTTGAAACATAATTTTTCATGTTCAGATTTCCAAATTTTTTGAATGTAAAATCTCCAGGAAGAGTCCAATCTGAAATCAGCAAAAAATAAATTGACGTCATCAATTCGAAACATTTAAATCATAAATTTGTATATACCAGAATTTCACAACTTTTCCTTTTATAAATGTACCAATTATGTCTGGATTTGAAAATCAGGCTGAAATCATTAAGATTTCTTTATTTAAAAATCAGAATTTAAAATCATTCAGATTCGCAATTTGAAAATTTGTGACACTGTGCTTTCAATTTTGATATTGGAGTCAGGAAAACTGAGGTTTGAAAATGTTCAGATGTTTTGAATCCAAAATCTATAAATACATGAAATTTTGAAACTGCGGTTAATATTTTCCTTACTCTATGTCATCCAATATTGACTCCACTTTTTGCTTTTTTGCAGAAACTGTACCCTCTGCATCCTCGAGCTCTCTTTTGGAATCTGAAGTTTCCCTGAAAAATTACGAATTCATCAAACACCGGGAAAATTGAGAAAAACCTAGAAAACCTGCATTAGAAAATTTTCAATTCCTGTAAAGTACTTAAGTAAATAGTTTGTTTACATTGGCATGGGAACTTCTTCATCTTTTGACGATGATTCTTCTGGTCTCGGAAGTAAAACCGGATTGTCGTCATTTTGGGGCTCATCGAAAACGTCGAATAAATCTCCGACTTCAGCCATTTGTTTTTATTTCCCTTCCCAAATTTTCCCGATTAATCAACTTCGTCAGGTCACGCTGAAACACGCAGAAACACGCGCGGACACGAAAACGCACTTTTGTTGGTTAGGTAAGTTAGGTTATATTACAATTGATTACAAAACAAGGGGCTATGTCACGGGGGCCAAACGACACGGCGCCCGAAAAAAACATGGCGGCGGAATTTCGTGGTGAGGTAAGGTAAAGCTAGGTTTCTGAGAGCTCGACCGAGTGGACAAGCACTCGGAAACCTAACTTTACCTTACCTCATCACGAAATTCCGCC